>CH002485.1:218466-242822 GCA_000149265.1 Ciona savignyi
AATGTGTGTTAAGAAAGTGCAATGCAGTTAAAAAAATCATTCAAATTTTAAACTTACATTCCATGTTAATGATAAGGAATCGGCGAACAACCTATTTGTGTTTATTGTTTTTACGACTTTTGTTTTTACTTTAGCTTAGTGCAACTAATTGATTTAATAAACACCATTTATTTATTTTTTGGGTTAATCCAACTGTGTAAGAATGGTAGCTTAATATGTTTTATATTAAACTCGTTAGAATTCGTTACATTTTCCCTTCTCCAATGGTATTACGGCGTCAGCGTCTCGCAGTCTGCATTTGGCACTTTATCTCATAGCTATCTGTGTGTGTTTAGTTATCTTAACCAAACAGGAGATTGTTGTGGCACGAAATTACAGTCATTATGTGTGCTTAACTTGCCCGTTTCCTCAATTATCTTGCCAAAGCGGTTGTAATTGAGTTTTGACTAAGATAACCAACTAAGCTGAATGGATAGTTCACTTCGTGTTGCAAAGAATTCTAAAAGTTAAAAACGCATGGTTTTAATTAATTGCAGTAAACAAAATTTTTACAACCTAATGATTAAGAACTTTAAATTATAGTACTGGCACTGGAATTGCTTGTGTGCGATTCGTTTATTCATTTGGTAGTTTAATTGACAATTTAATCAACACAAATTGACCCAGCACAAAATTTGCCGTAAAAAACGTGCCAAATTTACAAATTGCTTATTCCTCACAATGAAGTAATTGTTCTACCACTGTTGTGACGTAATAATCCCTCATTGTTGATGGATGTGCACACCTTGCACTCGACATCGGGGGGTGGAATGCCCGGAGAAAGGTTTGGTTCGGCATGAGCGATCTGAGCCGGCAATCACATCGCCATGGATTCGATTGAACTCTCACCGCCACCAGGGAGCGAAAATTGACCTCAAACCTTGATTGCGAAGATAAATTCTCCCTCAAATTGCGCTCAAACCTGGTCCCGTGCACCGGCAGAGCGGCGCAAGTAGCCAACGTAGGTGTGATGCACGAAATCAGGTTGTGACTGATGTCAACAACGCGCAACTGCGGCAAACCGGCGAAAGCACGCTGTGATAGAAACCTGATACGGTTTCGCTGCAACAAAATCTCTTCCACTTTATGCCCGGATGTAATGAAAGCGTAGTCAGGAACAATGCTGTAGTAAAGAAAACAAATACTTAACAATTGCAATTAACATTTTGAGTTATTTATTCAGTAGTTGATTAAATGCACATAATGTTAGAATTGTTGTACTTAACAAAACAATATCATATAAACTGTGTCATACCTTATTAAGTTGTCCTTAAGGCTTATATCACGTAACTCGGGTAGAAACATAAACATCCCACTACGTATACTTGATATTATGTTTTCATCCAGATTTAATGTGACCAATCCACGTAAGCTTGCGGATGGGGTTTGCAGGTCTCGGTTTGTCAGTGTGCTTATCCGGTTCCGTTTGAGTGACAGCTCTTTTAAGCTTGACCCATGCGACAAGTGATTGGCGAAGTTTAAATGTGATATACTTTGGAACTTGTTGTCGTCTAAATTCAAAATTTCCAAAACCGGCCACGAGTATAATAAACACTTTGGGAGGCTGCGTAGTTTGTTTCCACGTAAATTAACGAACTTTAGTCATCGGAAATCATTGCCAGGACGTGCGTTGCTAGGTCTACCTCTTTTTCCCGGCTATACAGTTGTTCAGCCATGTCGTTTGTTAATTTATATACTTGTAATTTCATTATATACGGATTTTAAATGCTTCAAAATATACAGTGGTTACTGAAGCCAGTGGTGTCCAATGTCGTTAAGTAGTTGCCGTCGAAACTAAGCTCGGTTGTCCACTCCGGAATGTCATCCGGCAGTTCGTTGAAATCTTGACTATCACAGTTGATGGTATGGGTAGAGGCGTAATAATCGCATGTGCACATGCGTGGACAGCTAGGCTGCGCCAACGTGAAACCACAGAAAAGAAAAACAAAGCACACCACCTCGCACCTGCTGCCTGTAAATCTATCTCTCTCCATTTAAAAACCTGAGCTATTTTTCCCCGATACAAATCTACCCTGCCTCAGGTGAAAGCTAATGCTTTCTGGCTGATCGCTTGGGTAAATAAAGCTCGGTCATGGCTGATTTGTTGCTGACAATTTCCATCAGCGCAGCTTGGCTTCCACTTTCAAGTCTTGCGGTGAAATTTGAAGGAAACCCACCGAAGTCCATGTGCACCTGTGAAGGTTACCTGATAGTGATGCTTATACTTACTGTTAAGTGCTCATAACTTGTGCATGAATGAGTCTGGGGGTTATAAGTTCTTAGTAATTGGAACTTTAGTGAAACATCTGCGTCTGTGGCGTAACATTGTTAAAAATAGAACATTGTAATAAATGTAAAAAAATTGTTATTGTCGCCATTACAGGATTATCTACCACTACTGTGTAATGTGTATCATTTGTTGAAGCAACTTTTAAACTGATGACCATTTGTTTGCTTTTATAATTCTTAATTGCACTATTATTTCTAACTCTTACTTGTTTTATTTTTGAGGGTTCATTGTTTTTAAATCTTCAATACATACAAGGTTGGCAATTAACTCACCTACTAAATCATTCTTTTTGTGTAAAACATTTTGTTACACTTGATTAGAAAAAAAGTTGCTTTTTTTGGTAACTTTTAAACAAAATAATAATAATGAACCGGTATATATGGATATGAAAGAAAATGTAAGTGAAGTACTATGCATTTTATAGTGAAATCTTATCTTACTTATTGCTATGCTGATGTGTCCATAGCACAGACAAAACATTGGCAAAATGCATCAATTTTAACTACTGATAATTATAATCCAATCTTGGTTTTCATTTATTCAGATTCTCCCATACAATGTGCGCATATTAATATTCGAAAACCATTTTTTTCAGATCCGCTACAAAACAAACGTTCCAAGCGAGCCACGAGTTCGTATTTTGAACTCTACTACCACCTACTGTTTGATCCACGCATTGCGTCCGTACACCATGTATGAAGTTGCCGTGAAAACTGTCCGTGGCCGCAAGCGCTCCAGTTGGTCCATGATAGAATCTGCCACCACTAAACAGAGTAGTATGTCGTTTTTTATCTTTTTAGTCCAAAAACATTTATCATCAATTCTTTTATTTATTTTTTTAATATTTTTGTAATTTTATTGAATGTGTATGTTGTATAATATAGAATGTTCTTTTTTTGCATTAATAAAACTTATGAAGCCAAAAAATACTTTTCCTCTATTGAGATATTTTTGATTTGAAAGTTTCAGTGATTAATAATGAAATTAAGTTTCCCTTTCACTATTAACCCACTTATCTTAACACCAAACAAATTCATGCATTTTACTTATTCTAAATTTTTAAAATATTAGGGATTATTGCAATAACAAACAAATAAAATTTGAGAAATCAACTTAAAAAATGTCTTCAGAGCCAGGATCACCGCCGACTGACCTCACCGTCATGGATTTGGACGATCTAACCTCCGTTCAACTCAACTGGCAACCTCCAGAAGAACCGAATGGAGAATTGAATGGTAAGACATGTTTTCGGAGAAAATGACTCCTGGTTTGTGACTGTTCCTGTGCATGGCACTCCATATTAACTCCATACAAACAATCTAGCTTTGTACAATCTAGTGATATGTATTCAACAAAAGTAACTATACATGCTAATATTAATAATAATATTATCAACTGGATTATCCACACATAATTATTGATGTATTCTCATTTTTTCTCATCCAGCGGGTTTTTTACAGTTTGTTTATAAATCTATGTAACAATTGAATAACAATGCTTAGTTGTATTGTGCATAACATCTGGACGAATTTATATTTATACTCACTCTCGGCTTAAACACGATTAATAAAATCAACATTTGTGCCATATTTTTTTCAAAATAGCACCTAACATTTTTTATAATCCACAAACATGTTATCTATTAGCAATAACTTCAACTTACTAACATAGCTATTAGTATTTACTTTAAATTTAATGCTATATGCCATGTATCCTTAAATTTACCCAATCTCACTCAGGTTACTTGATATTTTACACCACGGACCCGCATCACAATTTTGCGAACTGGGTATTCGAGCCAGTGGTGGGCGACAAGTTGTCCACGGTGATCAAGGGTCTCACACTCGACACGCAATATTACATCAAAGCACTCGCTAGGAACCCAATGGGTGTTGGACCTTATTCCGATATTATCGAATATAAGACCAAGAGCGCTCCGAAATTAAAACAAGGTTTGTGAAAATTGTTGACATTATGGTAAGGTTGGGTAATTCCCTGTTTATACCGGGGCACGCTAGTTGGTGAGGGGGTAAATCATCCTGATGCAACCGTATGACCTGTTTTCCAAATTCACTTCACTGTGTATTATTAAACATTACTTTTTCAAATACCTGATTGACCCAATGGACCATTCATTGTCAAGTCAGTTTTTGGGCCAAGGGCACAATCCAAGATAAAAAAACTTTGATCAAATAAGCATGGAAGTCAGCCAACCCCTTAATTCTATTTCTAGCAATATTAGTAGGTTAATGTGCATCGGTTACCTGGTAAACTAACATGTTGACTTTTCGAGATATTGGTAGATAATTTTAAACTGAAATAGCATTACCAAGAAAAGGTTCAATATATTTATTCCGTCCGTTCACTTTTGTTACAATCCATGTAGAGGAACAGCCATGGTTATTACACACAGAATTGCAATACAATTATTTTGTTTGCATTATACGGCGTTTATTTACGAACATCAAATTAGGATTGATTTTTAAAATATGTTAAATATTACATATTCTGTTTCAGTAGAAAACATTGGGCAAAGCAGTATCTATTAGAGTGAAGTAAGAAAAAGAAAACCTAGAATATTTGAAAAATATTTTATAATATTCACATATTTCATCTTGTGCATAACTAGACTGTAAAGTGAACATCCGCCGATTGATTAGTTTGGTGTATTAGTTTGCCGCCTTTCAACCAAAGGGTTGCAGGTTCAAATCTAGTCTCTAGCTTAGTTATACCTTGGGCAAGGCACTTAATGCACATTGCCTGAATCCAGCGTATAAATGGGTTCTACTAAATTGAAACATGAATATTATATCATACATATCATTATAATCACAAACAAGCATTTGTGTATCACGTTAAAATCTTTTTCACAGAATCAACATGGATTATGCCAACGTGGATGTTGTACATGATAATAGGGGGTGTAGCATTGCTGGTGATCAGTGTGGTTGTCATTGCCACGCTGGTTGTATGCAGGAACAGAGCCGTGTAAGTGTGTTTTGATTATATTTGGTCGTTCTTCATTCAAGCAGCATCAGTTTAGTACCTTGTTAGGAAACAACTGACTAAGTAGAAGGTGCTGGTTTCAATTCAACAATCTTTCGATTTCTGGTCTTACTCGTTACCATATAAGCTTCAAATTGGTCAGAAAATTGACCTTCAATGACCAGTAGAAGGGTTGAGTCCATAGGCTGCGGATTATCACATGTTCTTTTCAAACACATCCAAATTTGTTGTATATTATTGCAAACCACTGGCTCGATAAACAATATGAGATGTTATAACAATGGGTTAGCCATGAATATTGTCTGTATCTCATTTTCATATTAAAAACCATATATTAGTTAAGGAGATGTGGACAACTTTTTGCGTGTTCATTATTTTTCTTAATTAAATAGAAATAATTAGAAATGGATGCAAAAAAATTATAAGTAACCTTGCCCAAATACTGAATCATCTCTGTTTTATTTAGCGATCGATCAAAGTACAAAAAGCGGAAATCTAACACTGGTCGTCCCCCAAGTGTCCGTAACCACGACTCGGACAGTTGGTCGCGTAGCAACGGAAGCAACATCATCACAGCAGCCCCATTGTTACATCACGATGACAGAATAGAGCTGCAATCGTTACGAATGGGGGAACAATGCAAATGCGACTACGCGCGGAGTCTCCCTTCTTCTGAGATTCTCGCACTCAATGGCATGAGTTGCAATCACATGAGAGGTACTGTGATAGCACAATATGTTACAGTGATGTCATAATATGACAATGTGGTAATAATACTTTGTAGTTTTAATCAATAATTATGTGCGGTCTTAAATGTCCAAGTCACCTGATAAATGATTGTAGCCTTCAACAAGGATAGTACCTGTGTAATAATCGTGTTTATCCAATTCTGTGTAATAAAACGCCCATATCCACCAATTGCAATGAATATGGCAACAGAAACAAGCCAAAGTTGATGCAAAATGCTTGTTTTTTGTTTCAGTTTTTTTTAGTTAAATAATTTAAATAATAACCACTCTGTGTATGTTGGCAGATCGAGGTAACAGACCCAACCAACATTACTTGTTCCAACCTAATGGAAGGGGAACCCCCCAATCACCCAAATATCAAACAGATTGCACTCTTTCGTACCCAGGTAAGTCGTTTGCGCAAGTTATGGAAAAGTGATCCTTTTTGAGTTTTTACAAGACAATAGTCACTATACATGGCAACACTGAGCCCCTTTGTGCTACAAGTCATGATAAGTACATTACATGATAGCCTAAAGTATAATGGACTGGACAAAAATCTTTTCACCAAACAATTACAACCTATCATCCTAAAAAATTTATAATTTTTACCAAAATCAACATTTTTCACCAAAATCAACATTTTTTACTAAAATCAACATTCCAGATTGTACTGGGGACAGCGCGTACAGTAGTGACCACCCGGTGGTGCACTACTCCGACGACGTTTACACCAACAGGTCAAAGCGAGGACAAAATAAATTCAGATCCGGTCAGTCAATGTTTTAGCTGTTATCAGTGGCATATTAGCACTTTTTGCTGTTCCTATAACACCCTGCTTTAAAATGACCAATGTGCTGCTAATATGTGTTGTGTATTTTCTCCAATCTATACAATACTGCAGTGTTACTTTCAAATGGAACTCATAATGGTATTTTTAGCGAATAAGTTTTTTGAAGCTATTTTCTGCCACAGTGCACAGCGTGTTATAATTGTGATTGTTAACACTCCTATATCTGAAATTTAACCAACAAGACTCTTATACACTAATCTTAGTTAACGTATTGACGTCCCAAAATCATGGCTCTGTTTCTTTAAAATGCACATATGGTTTTAACACAAATAGTAATTGCTACAATATTATAACATAGCTCTGATTCTATGCAGATGTGGATGATGTCAGAAGGGGAAATCACCAAACAGAGTATGGAAACCACAGGAACAGTGTTTCGGTGAGTTGACTTCTTTCGTGGTGCTAATTTATTTTTGGTAATGTTAAATAGGAACACATCACACATAAGCCCAGTGTGAGGAAAGTAATATAAGGGTGAAAGGTGACAGCCAGTAATATGATTCGTTTTTTTAAGACGCTGCTTAGGTAGTATACATTTTTGAATACTTAGTTATCATTATCATTTTATTGACTGCAACCTTTATACTGAGGATTGATTGGTCATAATTTCATGTATGATGCTTCAAAGAGTTATTTTGGGGTATTTTAGAAAAGAGCATTACATGCATATTAGATGTGTAGGAGGATCACTGTATTCTTACAGATGTTTGGTTGTTTACGCGATGTGTAACATGTATTAAGAAAAGTTTCCGATATTACAATCATAAGTCTTCCTGTTTGTAGTGTTTCAATGTTAAGTTATGTCATAATACCACAGAACTCGTTAATAAGCGACGAAACGAACAGCGAACTGGCTGATGTTGAAGATTTCGTTCGCGGGATGAAATCGTCATGCTCCAGCGAACTCACGTGAAGCATTATGATGTCACAGTGACGTGTTATTCAAACTGCCCAATCAAAATGCCTGAAATATTGCCAATATCGGTTGAACGAATATTCAAGTTAAGATTTTTGGGCTGAATCCTAAGTTATCGAAAGGGAAACTCGCGAACTATGAAATACTGTCTCGTGAACTGCTATTATGTTTTATTTTGCCTCATTTTTATCGCCCTTCAGGGTAACACTCTTATTGTTAATGTAGATAACTAACATTTGATTGTATTAATTTTTGTTAAAAGCACATGATAAATCAAGTTCTAAACTCTTGTCATTTAATCTTCCAATGATTCATATTTGTTAAAATAGCATCCGAATTTTTTCATCGTGCTATTGTAATTAATTAATTTCCTTTTAATTTTGTTCTTTCTTGTTTTATGTAGAGTTGTGTTCATGGTGTTTTGGTCATTGTGTCCTTTGGTGTCTAACTTGTTATTTCGGTTTTTCAATTTTTTGCCAAACCGTCCAATTTAGCTGATCATGTTCATGGTACTTTTTTAATTTTTCTTATGCATTGGTATTCCTGCAGTTTTGGTACAAATGCTGCCCCTCTTTTTAATGTTGCTGCGAATTATTTTGCCTTTCTGTAAATCTAGTTTTTATTGAGATGAAGTTGTCGTTTTGAATGTTCGTGCAGGGATCAAACACAAGGTGAAACCTGATGTAAATAGACAGACAGACCTATAATTTATTCGCACGATGGCATTAAACATTAAAACTTAAAACAATAGAGACCCAAGGCAAATACCAAAAAATACTTTCCCTAAAATGGAGAAAGTTAATTTTACATCCCGAAACAATAATTATTCTATCTAAGTAAGTAAGATAGCCCCAGTTTTCTCACTTATGGGAAAACTGAAGGGTCGTTAATAAGACTAGCAATGTAGGATTACCAAGTGTCCACAGAGACATTCCTATGGTTTGTTCAACCGTTAAAAACCAAATCCAAGACATTTGACATAGAACAAAAATCGGGTTCTCAACCAATTTGACTTTCGCAGTTTTTGTTTAACTTATTGTTTTAATGTTAAACTAGAATTTAGAGACCTGGGTTTATGCAATGTTTTTCATCTCAACAAAAGTCTTGAAAAAGCTGCTTAACATACGCATACATTAACAGACGCTTTGAAAAGGTTTCAGCATTGTATGTTGCTATTATATGCACAATGGAACAAATGTTAATACTGAATGACAAGTTATTACAACAAATATGACAATATGTGAGAAATAAAGCTGCGAAGCAGTAAAATAAAAAAGATGTACAGAATATGCAGTGAGAAGGCAGGGGCACTATAAAATAATAATAACAATGTCATGTTTTTCACTTTACAAGGTAAGGTAGTTTTACTATGGATCCAAAACTGCTTAAGATTCCATAGACTTAAACATGTCGAGATTAAATTTATTTTTGTTGGTTTTGTCATTGCAAATAAACAAAGTGTTATGAAAACAAGCATTACATCAACTTAAGGAGGACAAGGATCCATCATAGCCTCACTTATATATAGGTGGTGCCTTGGTGGATCTGTCAACTTACCAAGCATTTAACATAAACAATGTACATCATTCTTAACATATATAGATGGAAATAAAGTTTAGATTTTTTGTAGTGCAATGTTGGGGTTAGGTGGTGGGGTCACTTGATACGGTGGGGGTTCGTTTGTAGGGGCTCCTGGGTAAAGCAATGATAGGTTGGTTAAATTAAATGACAGTGTAATATCTCCACCAATTGAATGTATAAAATGTATGTTTTTATGGCTGAGAATGGAATCTTGTATTAAAGGACTCCGGTGTATAATGTCCCATTCCTAGCCGTTGATAAATAAAGAAACTAGAATTTTATGGTTGATTTATTTTATATTTGTCTATCAAGTGCTCATTAAGTTTAATACCGATGGATAAGAGAAATGAACACCGAAACACATTCTTCACACACACAATGTTGTTTTCTTTATTGCAAAAAACATTAGTAGTTTTGGGGCTTGAAGTGATTTTTATTTGGTGGAATATCAGTTAAAATGGCTTATTAAGTGCAAAAGGTTGCCAACCTGTGGTTTATATTAGAAGTTAAAGCATGATGTCAGTTGGTTGATTTTCCATAAAGTTTAAACAAGTTTTTGAGAGATAAGATATGTTTAATAGACAGGGGTGTACAGGATAACCGAGGTATTCATCCAATACACCTCTCCCAGTCGGATTCACTTTATCATGACAGGATACCCATGCATCATCTTTGTGAATAAAAATACTGAGAAAATCGATCTAACAGGGACTGGATAAACTTACACCCACCATTAAGTTACTGGAGCTTTTGTAGTAGGTAGTATATGCTTAAGATGTCCCTTCTATTTTTAGTAAAACCTTTATTGCATTGGCCTTACATAACAAGGAACACAACTGCCTAGCCAGTAGCTGAAAATGGTCCAACCCATTAAAGAAATTTGTTCATGCAACATATGTTGCAAGTTTTTCTCGAAGTTAACAACAAGCTATCAATTGGTTTCGAAATAAAACTATGTTCAATATATCTATGGATCCATGCTCACTTGTGATTGCTGAGTTCATCCCATCAAGAAACGCTTGAGCTAGTATGCGACCAAGCGCATTGTGTTCCTGTTGGCTGACACCTTCTATATAAACGACCGTAGCTCGGATTTTGCTCTCAATGTCAATGCATTTGGCTTTTCGATATATCTGAAGATAGATTAATAAAAATTCGCCGGCTTTATAAATATATATATATTGTTGTCCTAAAGCCGGCTCCCCCTCAGTATTGGACGCCTCTTACGGTACACTTTTTTAGGGCTTTATATTGTTTGAACCTAATTAATTTTTATTTCCAAAATATTTTTTTTTCATTAAGTCAAGTGGCTTTGTTGTATATATATATAAATTCTTCATTGGTCAGTCAGCTTAATCTTAGAACGCCACAGCATGAGCCAGACAATGTTGAGTTTAAAGTCTCGCCAGTATCGGTCATGTTCTTAAGCAACTGACTTAATGGATGTTGCATAAGGTAGTTTTATAAAAACAATTGCAATGAACACACTGAAAGGTAATCTGATGATCTATCTTCTCAGGGATAACCAAGAGTCTACTATTGTAATAAAATTAAGTTATCAAAAATTAGAATTTCTATTTGTGAAAAATTAAAATTCAATCTTAACTTACACAATAAGGCGTCCCACAAATGAGCATTATTGGGAAGCACCCAACCCACAACAAGGGGGTGATAACATTCATGAAAACGACGACTAAAATTAGTCACACAGATGTTTGCGCCGTTAGCTTCGTAAGATGAGTTTCTGCCATCTCTGAATCGCATTTCGTACCAACATTTTAACGCATCATCCAAGCATATCTAAAATTAAAAAAATAATTGTTCGAATACTGTGTAAATAAAACTTAAAAATTAGCATGCCACAATTAAGCATGGACAAAGCAACAATTTGTATAGATGTTGTTGGACAGTAAAAACTGTATGACACAAAAAAACGTTAAAAATGTTATATGTCAAAATACTTTAGATGTCAGACTAAAATTTGGTAGTTTAGTGCAACGCCCCTTCAACTGAAAGGTTTAAGGTTTGAAACTGGTTGCTAGCTAGTCGGTCATGTCCAAGGCACTTAACAGACATTGTCTGAACCTAGCGGATTAATGGGTTCTACCAAATTGAAGGCACATGTGAAGTCATACACAACACACTGCAATAGCTCTTGTAACCCGACGGTGGGCCAGTTTAAGAACCCCTGGTCTAAACAGTGAGCTAAGCCCAGTAATGGAACATCACCTTCTAAAAGATTAAGTTTAAATGATGCCAAACAAACCTCAAGAGCAAAGTTTTTTCCTTGGTTCATCAACATTTCAACATGATCAAGTTTTTCACGAAGTTGATTTTTAATGACTGGGTTTGATGGGTTCAGGTACACAATGAATTTGCCTGAATGAGAATTAAAATGTTTGTAAATGCAGAGTTTACAATTTTTTTCAATTAGCCACAGCTATAAACCAACTGAAAACTAAAATATTTTTAAAGAAGTGTGGTAAAAAGGGCTGTACACTAGGGGAAAATAGCATACCAAATGCCCACAGACAGTAAAATGCACTGAGACCCACTTTTTATGGTTCTCATAACAAATTAAGATTCAAAATGTAATTAGAGAAAATCGATACTCTTTGTCCCACAATTAAACAAACTCGTAAACAGACCTGTAGTTGTATATGTTGTGTTCGACAACGCGCTGCTGTCTGATTTCTTTAAAGACACTTCAACAAACGTGGGAAGAGTAAGTAATCGTTGCTTTATTGTTGCAAACTCTGCAGCACTTTCGACCACTACTTCACTATGGAAAAAAGTCGAAATATTTATGATTTATGATTTTTTCGTTAGAAAAATTTAAGTTAGAAAAGGATAGGATGTTCATGTTAATACCCAAAAATGGGAAAACCAAGGGGGTTAACACATGCGTAATTGTCAGATTACTTCGCGCCTACCGCCAGGTTACCAGAACTATTGTAGAGTGTTGTGTATGATTCAAATGTTCCTTCAATTTGGTAGAACCCATAAATACTGGGTTCAGGCAATGTTCGTAAAGTGCCCTGCCCAAGGATACTACCGACTAGCTAGAAACCAGTTTCAAATCTGAAACCTTTCGGTTGAAAGGCAGTCACACTAAACCACCAAACTAACTGGTCGAAAGTTTTACATTATTAGAAGAAAGGCAAAGACAAAGTTACTAAAATAATTGTTCTTACAAAATTAAGGTAAGTTTTAAGGTAAGAGTTCAGTTCCGATGTATTTGTCAAACAATGCATAGTAAATAAATTAAAATGGAGTTTAAATTTTACAGAAGACTTATTAAATAAGAACAAATAAAAAATATATATAATTAAGTAGCATTGTAAAAAAATGATTACCGTATATGTTAATATAAAAATATGTATAGTGATCAACTTACCCTTTATAGGCATCAGCGAAAAGTCTTCCTTCCGCAAACACGTTCGCTTTTCTGATATCATGATGTAAATTTCCATCTTCATCACTTTCAAAGTATTGTGGTAGACATCCAACAAATTTCTCAGTTAAAGTCAAACCCAATTCTATATTTGAACTCATCTTAAAGTCCAATCACACTACACACATTAAATGGTGGAGCCTGGAATTATTTAATATAATAGTAGGCCTAGAGGCATTTATTATATTTAAAGATTCGTGCACTGTAACTATCAGCACCTAATAAAATGTATGTACCAATTTTAAGCTAGCTAGCAGCTAGCTAGTTCTTAGGTTATAGAACATGGCGAGCATTGTTGACATCAGTTTTATCATTTTGACAGCAGTTACTTTAAATTGTCATAATTAAGAGCGTCTGTCTGATAAGTTCGCTCAATGATTTTTAAGGAATAATTGCAACCTTGGCCATTAGCAAGCCAAATTTAACAACCGATTCATTATCAAGGGTATTATAACCTAGAGAGTGTCAACCACCACCATTTTTAAAACCAAAGTTCTTTTACGTTGTTATGAATATTGACACGCTTCGTGCATATAGCCTCCCGCGGTTATCGTATATAAGCCATACATTAAATTGCAAAAACTCTATAAATGTCCATCTGAATAAGAAAACTGAAGCATCGTCCAATGCACCCCTTAATGACGAGTTACGAATATTCAGACGCTTCGTGCATATAGCCTCCCGCGGTTGTTGTATTTATTCTATATATCAAATTAAAGGTATTGTCAAGGGCTTCAACATATATAATGAAATTAACGCTTTAATATGCTTATATTACAGAAAAAGCAACATACTACTTTTACATTAAAATCACTCCGTCATTTGTTTAAACCAGTACTCAGCGACCAGTGTGCAGCAAGACAATGCCAGGTGTGCAGCGGATAAGGGATAGGATATTCATGTTTATCCCCGTGAATGGGAAAACCAAGGGGGTTAACACACGGGCAATCGCCAGATCACCTCGCGCCCACCGTCGGGTTACCGGAGCTATTGTAGTGTGTTGTATATGATAGACACGTTTCTTCAATTTGGTAGAACCCATTTATCCGCTGGGTTCAGGCAATGTTCGTAAAGTGCCTTGCCCAAGGACACACTTAACCGCTAGACCATCGGGGATAACAATAATAGTTTTTAAAACACAGCTTTTACAAAAATAAAAAGAATTAGTTTTGCAAATTTTAATATAACAGATATTATGACACTTCGATTTAGGAGTTTTTGTAAGACGCGAAAAGAACACTAACACACCGGAGATATAGGCCTATAAACAAGACATCTCCTGTTTATATATCTCCGAACACACTACTATTATAATAATGTAATACGCAATTATTTGTAAATAATGTCATTTGTTTGTTAACATGGCACTATGCCCTATGCTCCCATAAATACACCACTAAAGTGGAAGATAAACAATCTCCATACTTAACCCATCAATCAAGTAAATTACAATGTTTTATCCCGGGCTGAGTTTCGAACTCAGGATGAGCAAGTTAGTAACACCGTTTTGTATTGAATAATGTAAATTAAACGGTTGCGTTGACCATTCCACACGACCGTTCCCACGCCCAGCAACGTACATTTAAGCACCTTTTTCAAAGGCCTATATATATATATTTAGCGAGCGGAGTGTTTCGATTCCGCAACCGTTCTGGTGAAAATCCGGCACAGTAGCACAAAGTAACCCGTCGAGTGACTTGGTGAGTGTGAATGGTTCACGAATAATAACTCTAAAACAAATGACTTTCAAACACTAAACAAATAGTGGAATGTACACACAGAACTTTTCGATGTACTTGTGTCGTTAAATATCGATCTATTGTTGAAGTGGCGCTTAGATTATGACGTAACTGATTATGATACAGTCATTCGTAGACACTGTATCATGAGAGTTGCCAGGCTAGCAAAGTCAGCTGTGAACATTGGTTTATGTTCGATTTTGCTGTTGATTCTTTATTTACTCAACAATGGAGACCCAAACGTCACATCCGGTATACGCGATGACGTAATCAGCGAATACCAGTACTATATGGGTGACGTGGCGGACGTTGATTCGATAGTTTTGGCTGATGTAAGTGACACGAAAGTAGCGGAGGAAATCCCCGCAAACCGACCAAAAGAGAAAAAGGAATTTGGTGACGGGTTGCTGGTTGTTGTGGTGACGTCAGAGGACCCAAACGAGGCGTCAGATAACGATTCAGCTGAATCGTTGGAAGCTCCGGTAGAAACAACGGAACCGAACGATGACGTGGATGTTTTACGTGACAACGACGTCATGATAGGAAACATTGTGATTGACAGGAGTGAAGATATCATAACTGAGGTGGGCATGATATACGTTACTGGCTTTTATCGAACTTTGCGTTATATTTCGTTCTCATTGCACCGTATTGCTAAACATTCCAACACTGTTGTGTTTTCTCAATTTTAGTCTCGTTATTTTAAATAGTCCGTTGTGTCAAACGATTATTGGTTAATTCAATTCTCAAGGTATTACATCTTTAGATAAGCATTACGATTCAATGGCTGTACCTCGACTGAAGTCCTTCAGTTGGGCGTCTCACATATGGTTCAAAGCCACAATAGAAACAACATATCTACCGCGTTTTATTCCAAAGAAGATTTGCTCCCGCCTCTGAAGAAGCCGCCCTCTGACAGAGATTCGCCAGGGGAGTTTGGGCATCCATTTTTGATCCCCCAACGCATGGGGGCATCGGTGCAACAACAAATAGACGATGGCTACAGGCGTCATGCGTTTAACGTTTTAGTCAGTGATGTAATATCTGTTCATCGTAACCTTGGCGACAAAAGAGAAGAAGAATGCAAGGTAGCTTTTTACCAGCAAAACAATATTTAATATATTCAGGGTTATATGGTATTTTTTAACTGTACAAGATTATAAACCCACGATGAACACGTTGCGATCACGTTAACCAATCAGTCATCACACAACCATCCTGTACAATAATTTAGTTAATAATTATTTGATTATGTTCTACAATAAGCAAAATTTGATTATTAGTAAATAGTATATCGACTTTAGATCAAAGAATTTCGAAAGCCATTGCCCAGCATGAGCGTTATTATCTGTTACAAGAATGAAGCTATGTCGACACTCCTACGTACTCTCTACAGCGTGGTGGAAAGTGTGCCGGAGATTTTTCTAAAAGAAGTCATTTTGATTGACGATAACAGTCATCTTGGTAAGAAATTGGCAATGAAGAATAGTTTTAGTGTAGTTTGGATATTGTTGAAA
The DNA here is from genome assembly GCA_000149265.1 of Ciona savignyi. Classification (NCBI taxonomy): domain Eukaryota; kingdom Metazoa; phylum Chordata; class Ascidiacea; order Phlebobranchia; family Cionidae; genus Ciona; species Ciona savignyi. The sequence continues at coordinate 234,590 of CH002485.1, forward strand.
AACAAACAAAAGGATTCTTAGAAATCAGAAATCAAATGGAAATCAGAAATGCACGCATGTTAAATCGTATTTTTCGAAACTAATTTCCCTTAAAAGCATTATTGGTTCATATTCAATTGTAAACTAATTACCAAAACATTAGGATTGGAATTTTTTTAGTGTTTGGCATAACGAGATGGAAACTTACATTACATGTTGCTTATAGTCGGTTTTCCAGAGAAGAATAGCATTGTTATGATCGTAGACATATTATGGAGTTCAATATCAGTTGTAGATCGATTAAGTTGCCGGTCTAATTACCGAACCATGTACTTTTCTACACACAATATATGACAGGCTTATATGTACGCCAAACGTAATTTTCACTTATATGGTACCTTTATGACGCCGAAGGTACTACCAATATACATTTAGATTTTACGCAAGCCGTAAAAGAAGAAATTTCGGATATTCAATTCGTAAAAATAGCGAGAAACGAGAAGCACTTGGGGATTATTGGCTCAAGAATAAAAGGAGCAAATATGGCGACTGGTGACGTTATAGCTTTCCTGGATTCACATTGTAAGTCATCCTTTAGATTTTTATCAATCCAGCCGTTAAAGAATAAGACAGCATAATTATGTGTAACCCATATGGGCGTCATGCGGCGGTTAATTGTCAGATATAACCCACGCGGTCGGCTTACTCGAGCTATTGTAGTATGTTTTGTATAATAGATGATTTTCTTCGACTAGCTAGTGAACAGTTTCGAATCTGCAACCTTTCGGCTAAAAAGGGACACAGTAACCCACCAGCACTATTGGGTCGTTATGTATGTTGACCATATTAGTAATTTAAAATTCGTCGGGATTTTAAACTCGGCTTGGTTAAAACTCATGTTTTTTTATTATAAATAACCCCATACAATTAATATAACGCGGTTTGCATGGTGGTAATGGTTTAAACGCGAACTGAAATAAATTTACAAACAGTCTTCTATTTTTTTATTAAACTTTCATTCTAAACTTAGTTTCAACGTTTTTCGTTTTATAACGTCGCTAATCAACCAGGCGAGTGCTACGAAGGGTGGGCCGAACCACTCCTGGAACGGATCTCCCAAGACAGAACGGTCGTGGCGCTTCCAGTCATGGAAATTATCAACCCGGATAATTTCAAGTTTTCCGTCACGTCCATGCAGAGGGTAGGTTGGGAATTCCCGTGTGGGTGTGTCAGTGGGTGGTGAATATCCGTACAGGTGGGTCAGTGGGTGGTGAATTCCCGTGTGGGTGGGTCCGTGGGTGGTGAATATCCGTACAGGTGGGTCAGTGGGTGGTGAATTCCCGTGTGGGTGGGTCCGTGGGTGGTGAAGACGCGGTTATTGTCGATTGTTTAAAGATATGTAGTTTTGGTCTTAGGCGCATTCAGAAAACATCTCAACTATGTATCTTTAACCAGATTTGACTGTTTAGTTTAGTTAGTTAGTTTAGTTTAGTTTATTTTTTGTTTCCACGATGAAAACATAAATCGGGATTTTTGAAACAAAATTGGAAAACGGAAAAAAACGGCAAAACGACAGTCGTTAGAACACGTATAAAAAACAAGCAATAAATTACTGACCGCCTTTTGTACTAATAAAAATACAATTAATGCCCCATAATAACCTTAAATAGGGAAAATAATAGACTTGTGCATTGTTACGTCGAAAACATCATTAGAAAGTAGGTCATAAACAAGTTGTGCAATACAAAAAATATACATAGCAAAAGTTTGTGAAAGTTCGTCTAGCACATGACACTAAATTAAGCGTTTAATGAGGTTACAACTAGGTTCAAAGGGGTGGATTCGATTGGACTCTAACTTATCGCTGGATTCCCCCGGACCGAGAACGGTTTCTCAACCCGCTCATGGATATGACGCAACCAGTGACGTCACCTACCATGTCGGGAGGAGTCTTCGCGATGGACCGGAAGTATTTCTATGAGCTTGGCAATTATGACGACGGGATGCAAATTTGGGGAGGAGAAAATTTAGAGATGTCATTTCGGGTGAGATTTATATATATATGTGAATTTTACCAACACTGATTTTTTTACTGGGCTAGGTTTCAAATTCCAGATAGGCTTGTCACCAAGGCCATTTTGTATATAATTCGTTACATGTTTCGGTCGCGTTCGCTATACAACCACACGACTGTACACAACCAACAATGTTTTTGAGTTTGTTCAAGTAAGGGATATACACTGTCCATGTTTAATACTCCTTTCTAAGAAAACGCGGGAACGTTACCACACAGTCGTATTCGTTTGATTAACTCGTGCCCACCGTCGAGTCACCGTGTCTTATTCGTAAAAACTCTGTTAATCGGATAAAATCAAAAAACATATTTGATTAATGACGACCGCTGTATCTGTTTTACTTTTACGCCTAACATAGAATAACCTGTCTGCCTTTAAGTTTTAAAAATTATAATATATTTCGCTTTATACATGGCCAACACGGTGGAATATCTAAAAGTTTTAGACTTTCGTCCTACTTTATGCAAAATTAAAACTATACAAAAACATCGCTCCTATCAAATGTTTGCGTTAATAATATTTCTTGACTTTAAGTTATATTAGCTTTAAGACTTCTGTCCTGTATAATGTAGAAAATAAATGTAGACAAAATATTTCCCAAAAATCACAAGTGTTCGCGTGATGTTTCGATATCAGGTTTGGATGTGTGGCGGGCGAATCGAGATACTTCCTTGTAGTCACGTGGGTCACGTGTTCAAATCGAGAAGTCCACACAGCGTACCAAGTGACGTGGTGATGCGGAACAAACGGAGAGTCGCGGATGTGTGGCTGGACGACTACAGATCATTGTTTTTCAAGCGGACACCGGGGGCGCTAAAGGCCGATTCCGGTAACATCACATCACGCGTCCAATTACGCGATAGACTGGAATGCAAACCGTTTTCGTGGTTGATTGAGAAGGTGTATCCTGAACTTTACGTTCCAGAGCTGAATCCTCGTCTCAGTGGGGCGGTAAGTACGACGATATCATTGTATATTTGGATGTAAACACGCTTTTGAGTCACCGTCAAGTTACCATAGCTGTTAAAAAGTGCGCTTATATGATTGAGACGTATTACTGTTTTGTTTCACTGATAAAGTGTCTGGTTTTAGACGATATCTAGTTAACACCTTGCACAAAATAACAACCAATTAGTTAAGGGGTTGATTACGATCTAACCATCAGCTCATGACAGACGTGACTGTGTAATATACGTTTATTGCTGTAGTGCTTTGAAACCCAGTGTCATACAGAGGGTAGTTCAATAAAATAAATCACAGCACAGGATCTGCATTAGTGTCGTAGTTGTTTTTACGGGTGTGATCTAACAAGTATTTCTATTCGACAAAAGTTAGTTTAGCATTATTCTCAGCCCTTATTGGGACAAATGTTTTGTATAAAAAGGCGCAAGAAATAATACAGGCACTGAGGCCGAATCTATATAACGCTCGCGAACCTTCGTTGTTTTTCCCCATAAGCTCAGTATAAAGAAACAACCACCAGTCCACCGGCTTGCAAGAGTAGTGTGAGGACCCGCAGGGACAAGATGTATATGATTATCCGCGTTGTTTACATGTACCTTACAGGCTACCCACACATCTACACCCACTTAGATGGAATTCGTTTATTTAGATATGCTGCAGCTTCGGAGCTCATCTTGACGTTTGCCTTGACACACATTCCGATGACGTCATACCCGGTCGCTCGTTAGTCGTCGACAGATACCGAGCGCGCCAAAGGACCCAATATTTTGAATACACAAAACAGGTAATGTGTGGTCGAAAGGTTAACGCGACCGTTTCATATACAATTTCAAATAAAAAAAAACGGATTTAGTGACTAGCCCATCATGGGATCGAAACTGTGACCAATTAAAAAAAACAGATAGTGTTGCAATGGTTAACATACCCAATTTGAACTCCGTGTATTTTAGAATGAATTGCGTCACATTAGCGTTCGTGACGTATGTGCTGGCGTGACGTCATTACACAAGCTCGAAATTCAGCGGTGCAAATTTCCGATGGACAATCATAAGACAGCGCCCCCTAGCCAACAATGGGATGTAATGGAGGTAAAACATAGATAAGTTCAAATGCATTTTGGGTTTTTTATTGTGACGTCACAGAACGGCCAAATCGTCAACAAAGAAACGAAATTGTGTCTGACTGGAAGTACAGCGAAAGTGTGGTTACAAGATTGTGACGTCACGTCCGTACGGCAAAAGTGGAAATGGAAATAAAGACACAGTGTAATATGTAACAATGACTAGTCTTTGATATTAGTTGCAATAAAAGAAGCAATAAAATTATAAACCTCTGTCATACTTTGTCAAATGTCGAATTATTAACAAAAACAAAAGGGAGAAATTCGGATTGTAGTAAGCCGCTATCTCGAGTTTGACAAACAGCTGTCACGTGCCCGCGCAGCGCAGCTTGCCATTACGTCACAGTTGGACCAACTGGCTAGCCAGGTGATATGTCACGTGACACGAGCTAACAATAACTTGTAGCAACTGCATCAAGTTAGGACCGTGGTCGGGAATTACTGATGCAGAACGTGCAGACGACTCCATCCTGTGACAAGCAAGGCTGCTCGACCAGCGGGTCGGAGTTAAGAGTTTCACCTGGGAAAACATAAAAGTTACTCGTTGGTGCTTTTGCGGCTCGTAGCTGGAAACAAAGCGATAATTAGAACTGATCTGTCGATATTATTTGATACTAATACATGTTTATAGTGTACACGGCTTTTACAGAAACTGGCAACAGCGCCTATTTGGAAGCAGCATTAATTATAAACCATGGGTTATCGTTCAAAGCAAAAAGTCGCCTCGGTAAGAAATGTTGAGATTCTTCCATCCAACCAAAATAAAAGACATTAAAATGGTCTGCTGCCGGGATGTATTATTTATGCTTTGTGTTTGGGATTTTTATTATTATATTCCATATTTTTTATATGTGTAAGTATGTTTATACAGTACAAATGGTAAATTATATTCCTGCATATAAATCTGTATAAGATTGTTTAGTGTTTAAGCTTATGATTATACATTGCTACTTCCGAAATCCTCTGCAGACCTGTCCAATATTAATACAATATCATTATTACCAATATATGCGACACATTCCGATTGGTTACTTACAAAGATGATTGATATAACTGACGGCGAGCCTCAGTGTTTCAACTTTGGACAACCTCCGATCTACAGGTTCTGTTGGTATCAGAGTTCGCAGTTTCTGTAGAATATATTCAGTCAGAGAAAACATAAACGCACGCCAACCATTTGCTTGGTTCAAAATCGTCGTTGAGTGTTCAAATATAATGTTGCGTGACAAAAACTGTTTTTGTTGGGGCTAGATTTTAAGGTAAAAAGATCTTTTGGGGTAAGAAAATGGACGGTCGTGGTTATGTCTTATAATCTAGCAAGTTGGCCAAATATGCTAATGGAGCATATATAGCGGTTAGGTATTTTGGGCAGTTTTTTTACATATTGTAGCAAAAGTAGATTATTTTCCAAGTAACACTTTAAAAAAGCGAAATTAAAGTAACCTTACATAGTCTACCATTATTTGTCACCTGAAATGCAAGGTTTACATTTGGGGTTTTCCCCTTTTCACGGTTAGAGGTTCGTTTTCTTGCGATTCTCCGGTTGCTTGTACCCTGGTACGCTGGTTTCGGGCAAACTTTGTTCGTTTTTAGAAAAGCTGTTTCGTTTTGAACGTGGGAAGTAGATCCGGGCGTAAATGTGCCACAAACAGCATTATTACCGAACACTGAAGAAAAAGGTGGTAATGCTGTCTTTACTGTGGCGAGTGGTTTATATAGCGTAACTGCAGGATTCACAGTCCAATCGAAATCATTTCCTTGATAAATTGAAACTGATTCGTCGAAAATATTTCCGAACTCTGTGGTAAACTGGTAGTGAGAATCCAAGATAGCTCCAGTCGCTGTAAAATTCTGCTTAGTCAGTGTATCTTGAACCACGTGATCAGGCATGACTCAGTTAACTTGCGAACCTTGAAATGAAAGTTAACATCAAGAGAATCGTATTTGTAAGAAACAAATTCCTAATTCTGTACACCCAAGATGAAGTCCACAATATTTATTTACAATATATAATCTGAAATGGTGGATAGACAAGAATATTTAACATACAGTAATACTGAAAAATTCCCTTAATCGATCTGCCTATATACTTTTACAACATACCGCTGTTAAGTAAAACAATTGGACTATACTAATACCTTTTTTAAAACCGTTAGCGTATACTTCGATTGCGGTTCTTTTAAACCAGTTTTGTTTATGTGAATGAGCCACTGCTTTATCAAATAATGCCGACATTATAACGGGTTACGTTATTAATTATATAATTTAACGAAACATTGGCAGCCTTCTACGCACTAAGCTTACAATGAGCGAGTGTTTGTTTTGTCATGGATGCAATTCACGTGTCGATGTCACGTGAGCCAGCTGCCCCGATGCAACGGAATGGAACGACGACAGCTAGCTGTCAATCAACCCCGTAACGTCACCTAACTGCATATGAGGGAAATAATATCGCCACATATGTTGTGCTCGATTTTTACATTAACCGATCGTTCAAAAAATCACGAATAAGAATGTTTCGAGTCGATATTATGCGTGTCTTACAGAGTCTTAAATGTATGTTATATTTGCTCGGTTTGGTACATGCGCGTGATATATGGAGTAATGTTGTACATATGATAAATTTTCTTGACGTCTGAAATAAACGAACATAGTTCTAATCCATTCTGCTCTGTTCACGACATATGCGTTCGTGGTTGCATTCTGTGGGTGAGCCCTCAATAAAGTCTTCGTAATGAGATAAGAACTGTTGAAACGGGCAAAAATAATTCCCATCCCATTCCACATTGTCCCGACATGCCGGTGGCGTGACCAGTTTCTCGTTCCAATAAACCTCGATCGAATAGCCTTCCCTGCATCTGAGAATTAGATGTTTTTAAATCCTCTACATGACCATCAGTACAAAGCTGTACTTACTTGTAAAGCACAAACGCCAGGTTGCTACCGCTTGGCATGATTCGTGATGTTCTGTAACGGTGCATTTCGTCCGAGTTCCAGTCGGAAGCTCTTAGTGGGTCTCCTATCTATGTTTAATACAGATTAATGGTTTTATACAGATTAATTAATAAATGAAGTTACTGGAATGTAGTCAAACACTTGAAATTATGGCAACAAAATGTGCCAACACTGGCTGATTCTGGCTTCATGTATTAAATCACTGGAATGAGATAAAACACAACCTAACCACGTTTCAATGCACACAATTTACAACCTGAACTAGTTTCACTCGACCCAGCAGGATTGAGTCCACATGAGTTTTAATCTTTATGTTTATTTGTGATTTAAGGATGTGAAACACGTGTGGGCTAATGCTCTTATTAATGTCTACTTTGATCAACACCCTTACGTAGCTAGGATTTTGGGATTCATCTTCAGACTTATATTCGGGCAATTGCAGACAATATATAGTTAAACTTCGGTTAAATAACCACCATGTTACTTTAATCGCTAATTATAATTTCAATATTTACATAGACAGCATGTTATAACGCATGTTCTAAAACATTTCTGAAAAACTTCTATTTATAAATTTTGAAGTTGTTTATATTATTACGTTCCAAAATTTTTTAAGGTTAATTTCTAATTGTTATACTTGACAAGTATGACAGCACCTGGAACAATCCTAAGTTTTTAAGTGTGGCAAGCACTGTAGTCACGTGACCAAACCGAAAAGTTCCCATGGGGTGATCCATGCCAGTTTGATTGGCCTCGACAGCCCGCATAAGTGTCCCAACGATGTCCTTCGCCATCGGACAGCTTTGTTTGTGGGAGATTTCGTTGTTGCTAGTGCGTAATGCGCTCTGTTTTAAATCTTCCGCGAATTCAAATTCTGTAATAATCATAACACAAAAAAACTAATTAGTTTAGATTTCTTCATTTATACATTACACAGATAGACCTATATACCTTTAGTTATTATTGCATAATACCTATATTTTCTGTTCAGTTATAAAAAATAATAAAAAGAACTATCCGCGGATTCATTGTTGATAATGGTTTTTTGGGCAACGCGCAGAAACTAACGTTAAAGGCTGAAAAAAAGAACTCAATAACTGGACTCTACATAAGCAAGCGGGGGGCTTTTAAAAAAAACCTA
>CH002485.1:243280-269921 GCA_000149265.1 Ciona savignyi
ATGAGTTCTGTTAACTCAACGTCGGACATAAGATAATCTGACAATGATTCGTATTATAACCTCACTTCGTTATTCCATCGCCGGTGGGGGAGTTTGCTGTTCTTACTTACTAAAGTTTACGTATCCTATACAGAACCAAGGTACACAAATTTGTAACGCAAACTCTGTATTTTAAAAGAGACAGAATTGTCGTTAGAAGCCATCTTATAAGGTCTATTCTACAGAAATAACCCCTTCCAAACCTAGTTGTCTGGAGCGGAAACGATTGTAGGACCGAAATCTTTGCTCCGAGCCGAACACCTCAAGACTGTACTGTGTGCACAACTTGTAAAACAAAATTAACCAATCCTCGCTGGATGAGACAACCTATCAGAAATGAAATGATTTAAGATTTGGTAGTGACGATTAGTATAGGATTCATGGTTATTCTCGTGAATGGGAAAACACAAACGTCGTTAAAACACAGACAATCATCAGATTATCTCGCGCCTATACCATACGGTTGCCGGAGCTATTGCAGTGTGTTGTAAATGAGTTACTTGTTCATTCTATTTGATAGAACCCATAATTCTACCGGATTCAGATATTCTCTGCCTTGTGATGGGACATAACCGACTAGCTAGCGACCAGTTTCGATTCTACAACCCTTAGGTTGAAATGTGTCCCACTAAACCACCCGACTAAATGATGGTCGGACGATTGGCTGTCATACCTCTAGGTTCGCTTCATTCGATCGGTTCCCAAGTATAGCATTGGCGAATACTTGCATGGACTTACGCGTTCGCTGGGTATCGGAACTACGGAACCTGTAAATGAAGCAAAAACATTAAGCAACTTGTTAAGTTGCTAACGTACACGCCTACATATGTATTATCTGTGATTAACTGTACAGAAAATAGCGTGGACACTAATGATAAATTGTCGCTGCCAGATGCGAGCTCACCAAACAGCTCCTGAACTATATAGCGATGTGTCCAAGCACAAACGACATGTGTTTATTAAGTTTATATAAAGGCGTTACCAAGTGACATTGTAACGAACAATACACACGGCAAACGCTAAACCAACCAAACATTGGGTTTACTTAAATCAAAAACGTATGTTGTCTAGCTTTAATTGCAAGCAACTTTACATAGTTTGTCTCTTTTATGAATAAATGCAGACTCGGTAAAGTTTAAAACCTGTATTTGGAAGGACTTGCACTGCCCGGGAAAAGTTCTGGAAGCATCTTTTTAAACCTTCGAGCGATTCCAAAAATTTCCTCATCCCCATACGACGTCTGATTTCTGTCCACATACTTGTCAGTCCATATTTGCCAATCCCTGATAGCCTGTCACGTGAATGTGGAGTTCAGACGTAATTTATGACCAATTAAATAATTTAATCCTGATTAATGTCACACTATGGATGGTTGATTTATTTCATTATGAACTTGTATTTTGGTTTGATTTAAAATGTCCCATTACCTGAATATCTTTGCTGCAAAGTGTGGCTTCACCCGTAGAGTTCAGAATTCGAGCTAATTTTTGAAGTTTCAAATTCTTGCCATTAATTCCTCGATGTGGATACCTCGCCCCGTGTCGGGCAACCAAGTAGATGTGAAGTGGCGTGCAACCTGATGTTATACTCCAGCTTTATTTCCATATTGATAACATGAACAAGTACTGGTTTGGCCGTTAGATTTAAGTATGGACAGAAAAATAGACAGAAAACGTATCGCAATTTACGTCTGGGAATACGCTTTAAAAAGTTCTAAGCAAACGAACCGAATTAACCTATCTCTATTTAAAACCGAAATGGGATTTTATAATGTTTTATATAAAAAAAATTGGTCCTTCCTATTTGAAAATGTTTAGCGAATCTGTATTCTTCCCATCATAAACTGTCCCCGACAAACGGTTCAATTTTTTAAGTGGGCCAATATGCAATGAGGATCATGAATACGATTACGAAGCACGACAACTGTCTATACATACCCGTGGCCGGGATCCTTTTGCTTATTGCGTGCGCTACTACGCGTTGCACGTAAATTACTCGCGAGTCGTTAATTTAAGCTTCGGAGCCTAACATGCCAGCAAAGCTCCGAAATCAGCCTAGATTATCAATAATACTCCTTTTACTTTTGAACGGTTTAAAAAGTAAATTTAAAGCAAAAAAGTACAAATTTAATAAAAGTCAGACTTTTTATAGCTTGCCGATGTAATATAAACTAATCGATTTAAATCCAGTGAATTATTATTCAAAATAAGACGCACCTCTCATATGCGATCTTGATCTCGGAAGGGTTCCTCTCACATGGTCATAGAAAGTACGGACACCGAAATACGGATACGACTTTGCCCCTCGCTCTGGGTCGTCAGAACACAACTCATCTTGACTTTTCACAAGGTTTTTGTTAGACAGAACAAATACAGTAACCAGCAGCGCTAAGCGCATTCTACGTTTTTCCAGAAACGTTTTCGTTCTAATGCAAGCCGCAATGGTCAACGAATATTTATCGTTTAATTTAAGAAAGCGGGGAATTTAAAGAAAACTGGAAAAAAGAAATGAAACGATTACTTCCTATTAGGTTGTTGGAGTGTATCGGCGTTTGTTATTTATGATCGGGTGAAATGCCGGCATATTAAATGACGGTTAAAAACAACTTTTGAGAGTTAAGAATATCTTTTTTACATAAACCTATAAGTAAATGATTTGATATATTGTAGTCGCGGCCATTTAATCTAATGTATCTATGAAAAATGTAAAGAATGGTCATAAACCCTCACCTACGCACTGAAATTAATCAAACCGATGATACATAGTACTTTAAAACCAGATCCCTGACATGTGTTTTATAGATTAAGGTTGTAGTTAAAATAACATAAGCAAGAATAAAATGTTCCTGAATCTCAATCATATAGCGACATAAATTAAAGAAATATGATAATTTAACATTTGAATATGTGTGCGTTATATCACGCAATTTATGAAGCTAATTACCCGATGTCGTATGATTATGGTCGTCATGTCGTCATATTGCTATAGAAATAGCATACGTGATCAGTAAACGGCGCCATTGAGTCGGAAAATTGCGAATTCGATAATTGTGAATCGCGTAGATCGAATCGGCAATTATAAGAGGTGGATCGCAAGGGTATTATTATATCGCCACTTTCTAGTGCTTCTAATTATTAGAAAAATTGACAAGATATTCCCAGGTCAAGTGAGGTGCTTTCGGTCGATGGCTCGTCGAAAATAAGCTATTGAACGTGTTTTCCTAGTAACAACAACGCTTTGAATTGATGCCAGTGCACAGCGACAGAGTAGAGAGCAAATATTTTAATCTTCAATCCAAAACTACGAAAATATGAAGTTACTAAGGTATATGATGAATAGTTACAGTAAATAAATGGTTTTATATAAAATTCAGTTTCTTTAGTTGCAGAAAACAAACGCTTTTTTAATTTGTTGCGCTCGCTTAATTGCAGGTTCGTTTATCTTGTTTGTCTGTTTTTCGTCACCAATGACATTATGACAACACAAGGGACAGAGTATCAAAGGCACGGAAATCTTGTGCAACCGCATGACGATCATGGTAAGTGAATTACTGTGATAAGGATACCACTGAACAGCCGTGCGACAATTCTAGACGAAGAAGTAGATGAAGACGGAAGTGATGTCCATGGTACGGAAGTGACGCGACAATTGGAAAATATGTTTCGTGTCCATTCCTATGAGCTTAGCATCAAACCCTGGAATCAAGGTATGTGCTTTACCCAAAAAATGTAGGGATTTCACAACTCTAATCGAGGTGATCAAAGTTCATAATGGATGCTGTGAAACAAGTCACAATTGCCTGTTAAATTATACATCTCCAATCTTGCCCAAGCAACCGATTTAAAGTCACAACCGCTAATCGGGTTTAAAAATCGAAACAAAGCGAAATTTCGTAAGCATTGATTACACCCGCCTCTTTGATCAGTGGAAATGGCTGCAATGTTGTGACGTCACAAACAATAGGTGATGATATCTTAATCACGCTGGATAATCATTTGGAAAGCTGTAATACGAGGTTGTTTAAAGTTCATTTTGCGTACAGGTTTACCAACTAGCGTGGATGTTTCCTTGATGATAGAAAGTATTACCGACATATCAGAGAAAAATATGGTGAGTCATTTAAAAGCCAACACGACAGTACGTCGTATACACCCTATGCACTATAGTTAACCGGAATGACTTATTGATCTTAATAATAAGGATAGATGTTGTAGTTATAGGGTTACACTTCGGGTTAGGAATTATGCACTGGTGGATTATGTGGGGGTTAAACCATCGTCCAAAACATGGAAAGTGATTCAATCTTGTTTAGACCACAAACTACTTTTAGAACACAAAGTACTTCAGAGGTTATAGAATTACGACGTATCGAATATTCCACATATCTAATATTCTGGTTTCGCAATAGAACCACTTTTTTGTCCAATGTTTTATCATAGCGAGACTTGGAGCTTCACCGATAAATTTTTTTATTTGTTTTTATCTCATTTTATGTGTGATGACAGCTTGGTCTCACTACCTTCTTCGATAATAACACATTATACCGTTCACTTTTTATTTCTCAATGAACACGTTTGCCAAAAAAGTTATAGCTTGAATTAAATTGTTTGCAAAATATATTCGTCATCATAACCAACGGGCGTTTTATGCTTTTACTAGATGAAAAGTAGTTTAGTTAGTTATGTAAACGCAAATAAAATGCAAATCTGTACCTTTATGTCTCGACATAAATAACGCCATATTTAACAGAAACGTTTATTTTAGGATCTCACTTTTACGCTATGTATCCACGAATCTTGGAGGGACGAGAGGCTTCGCTTTGACGTTCCATCTACCCCACATAGTTCGTCAACAAGCATCGTACTTCCAAGTCGACTTGTCAAAAAGATCTGGGTGCCTGGTAAGGATTGCCTTGATGTGTATAATTGCTGGAGCATATGTGGCTAAAAAGTTAAACAGTGGACCACCGCTGTGAAGGTTATGAGATCAAACCAGATCGTTAGCACTACTAAGCGACAGTGGTTTAAACTAGTAAATATTGTAAATAGTATCACTACTTTGTCAAATACCACAAGCACACTACAATAGCTCCTTTGGCAAGTTTGCCGTGGGCATGGGTTGTATGGTGGTTAAAGTGATCAATTCGGCAACAAACTGATTTAGCCCACGGATTATTCGGCCATAACCGTGCATCAATCCTCTAATCGGCATTTAAGTCCATGTGATAAGAGTAATTAGACACATTGCTTTAATCCAGTGAAGTGGAAGTAAATAAACTTATATTTAACATAATAAAACATACAGATAATAGTCAGTAAAAAAATTCTCTTAAATCATGCATAATGCTGCAGAATGTAACATTTATTTCGCATTAGATATATACATAGTGGGATCGAAGAGCTCATTCATACATACGACCACAGTCGACAATATTGTGCTTCGGCTGTTTAATGATGGAAGAATAATATACAATGTAAAGTGAGTATTGGTGTACTTCGCAGTTTTTTGTTTGAGTTAATTAGGAAACGTCATAAAAACAACAACATACTTGAACATTTTATAAGATTTCTATGGTATATTACTGGCCGATCACTGGCGTTAAAATTACAATATTAATCTAATTATTGTTATGATGATTTCACTTTTCCATTCGGATAACATGTAGGTATTCATTGGGTTAAGACAATGTTTCAGAAGCTTGACGCACTTTCCAAACTGTCATTTTACCGCGTTTATAGCTTTTTCTATTTTTGAAATGGTTATGTTCAAGCACTAAATAACGTAATTTTTAAAGATGAAAAATAAACATGACAATGAACAAATAAATCTCCGCTTTTTATGTTTCTCTTCTTTTCGTCCATGCATCGATATTTGGTGCATTTTTTTGTTTTAATCGTTTGTTATTAAGCAACGAAATAATATGTGTTTTTATATTGGTATTTTAGCTGTCCCAGGAGCAATATCAACAAGTTTACTAATCAGTTTTAATTCCCAACCTGTCTTGTTTGATCCAATTAAATTTATTCAGGGTAGCAATTGCTTAATTGATTGATTTTGTAAAATTCTCATGGGTGAATTTTATCTCTTAAAAGTAGCGATATCGTAAAGTTTATAGTTTTATTCTTCAAGCAGATGACTATTGCGGCGGTGTGTTTTCTATATACGTCAGTTGCCTTAATTTTGTACGCCAATATTAAAAAAACAGAGCTTCATATGTATATTAGAAACAATGTTTAAAGCTTAATTTTTTTTATAATTGACATAACATAATTTAGACCTAATTGTACTATGCATGACATACTTAAACGTCGTTTGCCAGGCTCACAACGACGGTGGCGTGCCAAATGGATTTGTACAATTTCCCCCTCGACACGGAAAACTGTACCCTTACTTTACAAAGTCGTAAGTACATTTCAAAGTCGCTTGGCTGTGTCAATTGATCTGTGTCATAAAACGCAATCGACATTCGTCATCGTAAAGTCGACAGGACAATAAATCGATAAACTGCCATATTGTGCGCTCTAAAATTCTTGTAATCAGCTTTGTGATTTTGTCGGATATATATTGCACAAACACAAACTTGCTGGTACCGACAAATCTCACGATGCAAATAACCGTAATGCACCCGCAGTTGGCTACAATTCGGATGAATTGGTCCTGGAATGGTCGCACAGCAACCACATGGGGTCGCTGTTTCTCAACTCGAAGTTGGTCAAAAACATGCCAAAATTTCGTCTGGTCAGTCACCAGTTCCACAAGATGAACATCTCAATCAACGAGCGCGCAAATTTTGGAGGTGACCAATTTATGACATCGTTCGAAATTAAAGGCTTAATTGCCGTGCGAGCGGTGTACAGGACCAAACCGGAGTCTTGAACAGATGGATTCACAATTCAATCGACCGTGCGTGGATTAACCCTCCAATACTCGGACGCGCTCACGATACGTAACTTTTCGGACGTTGCCTTGATCAAATCGATCAATCAAGACTAAACAAACTTTCGTGTTATAAAGCCAGTCATACATGTATATGCGTTCCAACGCAAAAAAAACTCACTAAACTTAACTGTTAACGAATATAATTTCAGGTACAAGTATTTCTCAACTTCAGTTAAACTTTATCTTCAAGCGGTATCTTCTCTCCGTGTTTTTCCAGTCCTATTTTTTAGCCATGTCGATGGTTGTGTTGGCAGGTTTGGGTATGTGGATAGACCCTAAGTCGGTGCCGGCAAGAGTGGCTATAAGTGAGTTGCTGATTGGTTTTGTGGTTTGATTCGGTGACGGTTTATGCGGATAGTTGCGTATGTGCATTAAATAGACTTGCACTGATCAAATGGTCAAAATCTGTTTCGTTGGTCGAGCTCTTTTAGCGTAACTTTTTGTCTTGGTTCTATACAAATTCGATTTTAAACAAAATGATTAGGTTTTATTGTCCGATAGTGCCATTTCCAAGAAAACATGAATAAACAACTGGTGGGTTTAGAACACTGTGACTCAGCCTCTTATGAGTCCACCTGAAGGATTACCCTTTAAACCAATCAGACAGAAATATAATACTCATACTCTTTACAGGTGTAACTTCAGTTCTAACGTTGTCGACGATTATTACAGGCTTAAAGACGTCTTTGCCAAAGGTGGGTACTTAAATTTGATTATACGATAGTATATTTATGTTTTATTTCCGTAAATGGAAAAACTCGGGGGAGTAATCACACGGGCAACCGTAAAATTACCTCACGCCCACCATTGGGTTACCGAAGCTATTGCAGTATGTTGTGTTTGATTAAGACGTTCCTTTATGTTGGTACTACCCATTATTCGTCAAAAAGCAGTGTTTAAACAGAGAAGCACATTTATGGGCGTTTTGTTTAATTTTACCTGCGCTTATCATTAATATATGATCGAATTCTACATAGGAAATAAATACTGCGGAACTGGTAAAACTCGTTGACCTTACCCTTTACCAATCGACTAGAATAAGTACTACCTATTATTCCACTAAGTTCAAGTGCCTTGCCCAAGGACACGACCAACTAGTTAGTTAGCGACCAGTTTCAAACCTGCAATCCTCCGGTTGAAAGGCGACCCAAGCCACCTGGTTTTTTAGCCGGACAGTTAATTACGGTCGAAAATTTGCCGATCAGAAGAACCCTGATTGTCTAACAGTTATTATGACCAGGAATTGTAAACTAGCTGCACCCACACCTACATCTTTGGTGTTTTAAATTTCTTGCCAAACAGCCCTGCTTCTTGCCCAAACTTTAAGGACCCAGGAGGCAAGAACCAATTCTCAGATGCATTTGTGTGAATAATTTGTTGATTTGCATTATAGGTCTCATATTTGACGGCGATGGACGTTTATCTGTGGATTTGTTTTCTTTTCGTCTTTTCTACAGTTCTCGAATTTTGTGTCTTCAACTATATTATGACGCAACAAAGAAAAAAGATAAAAAACAGAAAGGTAGGTTTTGGGTGGAACAAAATTAATTAGTTTAACCTGTAACAACAGTATACAAGCGAACCACTCTACTCGTCAAATTAAATTTCGTAAAAATGGTATCCCCAAATTGTTTTAAAATATCTGAAAAACGATGGGATATTCATGTTTATCTCAGGGAACACGAGAAGGGGGGCGGGGTTAGTGTCATTTCACATGGTCAATTATCAGACAATCTCATGATTCGAATATTTCTACTAATTTATTTTAACTCATTATTCAGTTTAGTTTATCCCATTAAAGGCTATGGCTTATACTCCAATTTAATGGTGCTGCAATTAAACAGGTAAATTGGGTATAGTTAACAAGTATTGTATTGTTACAGGATGATTCGTCGATTACTTCCACGCTGGAGCGAAAAACAAGCTACAAGAACAAAAGGTATGTTTTGCGTAACCCTGGTACCGTAAGTGTAAAATCAAAACCGCGCTTTGTATTCGCTAGGTGGCGCAGGACGCACAAACATATCCACATCAGGTCGGCGCAACCTACAGTTGTCACGTCATTACGGGAATTTGAAAGCGAAGAGAACAATAATGAGGACAATGTACGAACGAGTTTAGTACAAAGTTTGTGACAACAAATGTTAACTTTTTTAGTATTTCTGATTTAACGTTTGTCGTGCTCTCAAAAGCAAGAACAAATGTGAATCCGGTTTGTTTATTTGTTTTAACACTTTTTAGACGACATCCAAAGCGAAGAAGCTCCTGCGCTTCCAGTGCAGAATATTAAGAAGCTCAGACAAAATTGACGTCATTTTCAGGACTGGATACTTCTTTTCTTTTATAACTTTCAACGTCATCTATTGGAATTATTACATCACCATGACCCATTTAAATGATGACGGATAACGTAATCAAATTTTCGTTTTGTATGCACCTATGCAGTAATGTTACTTGTTGTAGAGCGATTACCCAGGTACCGCAGTCTGTTCGGCAACGTTACAGGGTAATGCCAGCCACAAATCACCACATGCCATTTGATAGTTCGTTTTACCGCATCCACTGACGTGTTACATGAAAATCTGTTCAATCTATCCTGGGGTACTAGTTGCGAAACATGGGTCGGCCGGAAACGTCTAAAATGGAATGGTAAATTCAAGTTCTAGACACGTGATGCATGTTTTTAGAAGCGAAACATTTTGATCTTTAATATACAGCCAACTCTAAATGTAGAAAAAGAGTCAATGAAGACGCCAAAACAAGGGAAGTTCCAGAACTTAATATCAAACTTTTACTCTTGGTAATTGAGTACAGAGCTGAAATATCTGTTTGTATTGGTTTAAATGCATATTTAATAAAATACTTGGCAAATATTTTACAGCACAAAACTTATCGCTTCTTAACAATAAATCAAACACTTGGTACTTAATGTGACGCAACAATACCCTTTCACATTTTAACTGCCAAGCTTGTAAAATGAAAATAGTTTATTGCACATCGTATTTAAAAGATTTATTTACACAATTAGTCATATTATTTAATTGAGTAAGGTTCTTTCTTTCTAAAATTGTTTTTCGTTTAAAAATTTATGAATATTAGTTCCTGTAGATAACTGAAAAAATCGTATTCCACGACTGTGCGAGGTAAAGCGATGTCACGTGAGCGGAACGTCATGACTAATAGGGCATTAAACAAAGAACTGGAGCGTCAAAGAGCAGTGTTTAAACAAAGAAGAACATTTATGGGCGTTTTGTTTAATTTTACCTGCGCTTATCATTAATATATGATCGAATTCTACATAGGAAAATAAATACTGCGGAACTGGTAAAACTTGTTGACCTTACCCTTTAACAATCAACTAGAATAAGTACTCAAGGTAAAACATTTTTTTTCTGGCGCAAAGAAAATGCGTTCATGGTGTCAAACCCCATTAACTTCCAAATTACAAGTCGCTAATTGCACAATAGCACACCGACTGTCACAACTTACGAATCAAAATAATTAAACAGTTTCAACAAAACTAGGCTTGCAGGTGTATAACACAATATTTCGGTCACATACTCATGGTATTACCATCGCTTGCATGATATTTGATTGTATATTATTTTGTTTTATTCAAACAAGGTGTATATTTTATATGAATTGGATTATTTTAAATAAACTTACAAAAGGGTAAAACTGATCAATCGATCGATAAATGGAAGAAGTTTCGACTGCTTTGCATTTATAGGCGACGACAGCTATAATCGGTTCATTATGACGTAGTAGAGGTCTATGTTATAAAAGGATCTTCATTCAGTGATGCAGAAGTACAATGGGTTCTCAGCGGTTTTTAAAATCATTTGTTACAAAGACGTTCTAGAATAACCGAACAATGGACATTGAATTTAATTAAGTTGCGGTAGTCGTATCGATCCAGGGAGAGATTTGTGAAATCGATTATATAGGCAAAGTATGAAAGTGTTTAAGGCATGCGTAACAATGAATTATTCAGCTCATAACAAACTCGAGGTGATATGCTGTGACGTCACATTCGTATTTGTATTTGGGCCGTAGCGTATTCAGTCGAGCGTAACGATCGTTGCCAGACGCCCATTTGTAGTTAGATGTCGAGATATCTTGTGCGGTATTTCACAAGCCGAATCACTGACCATTAAATAGGGAGTTTAATGTGGAGTGTTGAATAGGATTTAGCTAAATGTACGGAAAGCAGTTTCCCCTAAACGGGAATTCGAACGAAAACAACAATGTAGACTCAGATTCAAAACAATGCGAGACAAGTAACGAACCAATTGGTGTCGGCTGTGTTTTAGAACCCTTCGTACATCAGGTATTGTTTTAAATTCTTCGTTTGCGGTTGGCCCTTTAACGTAGATTAACACGCAGTTTTAATACTACTAAGCAGAATATCGGTTAATGTTTGTCCCACAGGTGAGCGGTCGAGCCCATATGTTGGCTGTGAACAGACACACAATCTGTAAGAGTTTATCAGAACGCGAGTGGAATTTCTACTGCCAGCTACCGAGCGCGATACAAGATTACACACCAGCACTGAAAGGTAACAATCAAGCGATTGTCGGAACAGAGAATCTTTATTACGTAAAGTTAAAAGCGTTGACAGTGAAATCAGACACCAAAATCTAATCTCGATTCGGCGAAAACGGGCGAACTACGTCACCTTAGTAAATACGCCACACCTTAGCATACAGACTCTGACAAACCTATAAACAAGACGGACAGTTGTAAGATCGGCCGAGTTTCTTATTAATAAAGCGACAAGTTATCCAGAGTGCTTACAGCTGCATATTTTCAAAATCGATTGACCAAGGCAATTGCGTCAGCTGAACCGAGCACGGTCAATTCATTTACGCCACTAAGCTATATTTCAAATACACGATTGGGTGAATAAATCTCTCGTATATTGTTAAATCCAAGTCTCTTTCACAACCTATGTTTTATTATCGGCGTGTCAGATAAAGTCATAATGCTGATAGGAAGCATTGGGTCAAATGTTAAAGTAATGACGTCAAAGTCTTCTCGCAGGTATTCTGTGCGTGTTGTTGGAAAATTCACATCGGTTCAGGTCGATTGATGCTTGCGTCATTCCACCGCCCAATTCAAGCTACCGAATCAATTTCAATGGAAATGTCGACGAGGCGGACGGAACGCAAAAAGTCGAGTAAGTTTGTGCTGTTTGAATTGGCCGCCGTGAAGCATGGTTAGCTCGTAATAGGATTAGCACGACCAGCAGTTGTTGTAAGTATAAACGAAGTGACACAGATGAGAATAACATGAATCGTTTCCATTCGCGCAGGAAAACTTTGTTCAAGGGTCTTGGTCGGACTGAGTATTCACGAAACGAAGGATTTACAAGTCACCCTTGGACCGTTGATAAAGACCAGGAAGCCGTTACAGAAGCTCTCGGCCGGAACCCTTGGTCTTTGCGTCAGCATAAACGCGAAATTAATAGAACACTCAAGGGCGACACCTTGAGGAAAGAAGTTGATATAGATTCACTGTGGAGAAATCTGCACGATGACGCTATTGATACGTACAAGACTTTGCTACAACAGGCGAAAATGAACGGCCATACGTTAAAAGGTAAGATAGTGGTACCAAGCATGTATATAGCTCAATGTGTACAAATTAGCTATTTGCACAGGAATTAAGTTAAAAGTGCAAATATTAAAAATTTTTAAGGCATGTTTTTGATCAATTTAATCAAAACTGTGCTTTCGATCAGGATTTCGAATAATTTAAACAAAATGCTATTTCAGCGTACCTGCTACTTGACGACGTAACATCTTGTTACCAATTTCCAAACATTCTTGATTTAAAGATCGGAACTCAGCTGGACCGAGCAGGTTGTTCACCGGCAAAGAAGGATAAACACATCAACCTTGTACAGAGAAGTAGCACCGGAAGTCTGGGGCTTCGTCTTGCCGGAATGCAGGTGACGTCACATTTAAACTATGTCATGTATCGGTGTTATTGATAAGAAAGCGAAACTTTTGTTGTAAGTTTAATACGGGAACTTGTCATACAAACATGGACTGTTTTCTGCTTAATGGCGGCCTATGAACTTAGCCCACGAAAAAGTTATCTTTAGATTTGTTTTATTATACATTGATAATCTGATAAATTATTTAAGTCAAGTTAAAAATGTATTAATATGACCTCCTGTTAAAATTCTAGGTCTACCAAGTGAACAGCGGCCAATATCTCTGCCGAGATAAATACTACGGCCGCGGTTTAGCTACCAAGGGGTTTATTGACACCCTGCATCAATTTTTGTACAATGGCCAGCGAACTGTTACCGAAGTTATCACCCCTATTGTCGATCGTCTGGTGGCGCTAAGGAGAACACTTGAAGAGCAAGATACTTTCCGGTTTCACGCCAGTTCGGTTTTAATTACATACGAAGGCAGTTCTTCTGGTGGGAATGTGCAATCTGCAGTGCATATGATTGACTTTGCTCACAGCACACGAGCTGGGTTTCTTGATGATAAAACTGTATATACCGGACCGGACACAGACTGCCTCCATGCTCTAGATAACTTGGCTTCCATATTAAATAACTTGCTAAAAAATCCGCACAACCACAGCACTTAGACCGAATCGATCTACCGAAGATGCATGCAACCTTCGTGCAATTATGCTTATTTTATTCGTTTCTAGCGAATTATACAATGCCAAATTAGAGTTTTTCTGACGTGTAATTTATGCTGTATTTTTGCTGTAAGATATTATTCTTTTGCACCTTTAATTTAAACATTGTGACGTAACAATCTTTACACCAGCTTCCATTAGTATTAAAACAGGTTAGAAATCGTATGTTTGTACCATCGCAAAGAGGTATTACTGACAAGACATATTTGGGTCAAACTGCATTTTACAGTTTAATTTTATGTGACAACTTTTTTTCGCTGGCCGGCAACAACTTTATCTCTGATAAGCACCCCATAAACCATTACCCTGTGGTTGCCAACCTCTGCTGTGAAACAAACGGCACGGATAATCCAATTTAAATGGGTGGGCCTTATTTCAAGGCCACGAAATTTCTTGTCTAATTTCTAAACAAAATACGATCAGTATCTTGAGAAACAGTAAATCCCCTTGATGTCGTGCTCGAGCTATAATTGCTTCAAGATGGTGTAGTAAGGTAAAATAGCCTAAGGGTCACCGCGGTCGATGCATATTCCAACTATATAAAAACGGTTTTAGGGACGAGCCCATCATGGATTAGAACCTTAGCCTGTTAAACAATCATTACTTGGTCTGGATCTTGAAAAAGACACGTATTGTAAAACCTATAATAGATTGTAGGATTTGTATTATACATTTTTGGTAACCAAACAAAGTGTCCTCCAGGTTAACTTTAGGATTTTTCTGATTAACCTCAGAAGAGTTACCACATGAGCAATCGTTAGATAACACCGTCGTGCGGGTATCTCACACCCAGCGTCGGGTTACCGAAGATAATACAGTGTGTTTGTTGTATATGACTGAGACCTTCCTTTGCTTAACCCCTTATAATGTAGCAGTTGTACCTCTCTTACATCCCCAGTCATGGCGGCCGTTGGAAAGCACCATGTGAGATGACTACACAGACATGGGTTGACCAAACTAGGTTGAATGACGACACACAAAAGTTAAATCTTCATATGACTTATATTTTTAAAAAGGCTACATTCCTGACTCTTGCAAAGGCAACCACGCTGTTATAATTTTGGTCACTGGCGTTTATAAAGCCCCTCTTATCTGTGTATATGGATTAAAACCAGTCATTTAAGTTTGGTTAAGTGGACCATGTATATAAAGGCTCCATAGACGCTTTTAACACTGCGGAGCTTCGTGGTTTAGAACCAATCTGAAGAAACGATACTTCGCGTAACCAGAGTTGCGCTACTTCAGAAATCTCTAACAAACGTTGTAAGCAACGGAAATGGCCATGACGTCACAGGACAGGGCTAGAAAGAGCTTATCAAAAAACGACAACTTTCGCATTTTACATGGCGCCAGAAAGCACATTGTCAGTTGTATTCTGGATATCGATCTATTCTGTACTGACGAAAGTCAGCAATCAAATCAGTTATTAAAAATGATAGAAACACAATTATGGCTTTATCGACGTTTTAGGAAATGAAAGTCAAAATAGCGAGCTCAGAGAACGCAGCAAGATTTTTCTTCTTTAAAGCAGTTGTCGCCTTTCTTCGACACCAAATAATCTTCCTGCTCATTTTCAAAGCAAAACTCGATCAGCAACTTCGCAGACTGGGAGACAGGAATCCGGTCGATGCCACGTTCGACCTCCAATTGTTCCACAATTTTCTTCATCTCCTGTTCCTTTTTGTTTGACATATTGGCAACAGAATTGTATTATTTTTTCCAAAAATGGACAAATCTGAAAACTATTAGAATATATTTGTTTATATTTCTCTGTACATGTCTAGAAACGTCAAAAATATAATTCTAAATTTAATTTTCTTTCGTTTACTGAAAAGAAACAATAGTCCGCATATAATCAGATTGGAGACATTACAGCATACGCAGTAATACAAAATGTACGTAACCAAATTAGACCAGAACAGTAACTAGTTTTGCCTTTCTTTTCCCATTTTCCAATTTTCTAGCGTGTTTTCATGAAGAAATAACTAAATTAAGATGATAGATCAACCATACATGTGAGTTGACACTTGTATTGTTCATATTACCCGTCGATTGCCAACTTTATTAAAACTTACAGACTACTGATAATATTCGCTTTACAAAAACGTTACTTAATTTTTCGACAGACTGTTAAACGACTTACCACCACCGACCACACCCATGTTTAGGTTGGTCGTCTCACATTGAAACTTTAACAGACAAATACCTTAGAATTATACACTGATGGAAAATAGGCGTTCAAATAAGATCTTTGAGACATTACGCAACCTATTGAATTATATTTATGACGTCATATAATAATCATATTATCTTTTACTCGCTGTTAATACGTATAAAAAATAATAAATATTGTCCTATATATGGTTTAGTTCTAAATACACTTTACAAGTTGCAGAGTTTTATTTAAACTAGTTTCCTGCTTAACAGCTTTGCTAACTGAACTATATGTTACCCCTTCTATTTAACCAGCCGTTGGCAATAATAGGCCAATATACTATGCAAAGCACAGTAACAGCAGCAAACACCGGATGTACGCTACCAGTACAACGCAGGTCTCGAAATAAACACAGATCTCGAAATAAGCAAGCGGGGGAAATTGCACAACAACAACCCATGAAAACACAGTAGCAACATAAACACATGGACAATCGTTTATTGTACAAATTAAGGAATTGGATACGGCATTGATAAGAACTTTTTCACCTAGATGGTGTTGACACTTCAAAGATAGAAGTGTTATGAAAAAGACATCATTAAAAGTGCATAGCTTTACTATTTACAAATACATGAAGATTTTGCAAGAACTACAGAGTGGAGTGTAAAGGGAAGGCAAAATTATTGCTAAAACAAGTATTAATAAAAAAGAAGAAAGGTAACATTAAAGCATGTACATACAGCGGTTATAAAAGTTAAATTTAGTTATCACTTTGATATTACTATATCAATTGCATATGCATAATTACAAATACAACCATATCATTCTCACAACAACACTAAAAATTAATTAAAACTGAATTAAATAAAGCTAAAAACAAAATAAAAGATCATTTCGCAATTTTTTTAATTATATTTAAAAGCTATATTTTTGACATGTTCTTACAAGTAATGAACAATTATTTTAGGACGTTTTGACAGATTATTTTGTTTCCAATCAAAGATTCAATAATTTTTAATTTAAACTTAATGAAGTGCTTTATTGGTTTTAAAATGTGCTAAGGACTACCTTACACATCCATTACAGATTGAATTTACTTGTTCAACCTTCTATAAACTTCGGCTGTCAAGTTTTCAATGTACTTGACCTGCTGTGCTGGAAGATTGGCTTCGACCAAGGCCCGTGGTAACATACCACCCACGTCTATGTTGATGTAGAAATCAACTCGTGTCGTGTTTCTGTGGCAAAAGACTTGAATTTTACTAAAGCAAAAAGGAACACAAACATGTACAGCAGTCCTAAGTGTTCACATACACCACAAAAGTTTTCACATATTTTCCTAAAGCATTTTAGTTTTATTTAAACATGATGAGCTACCATGACTTTTGTTTTGCCACATTTTCATCCATTCCCCTCTTTCTATATCTACAGTGTTTTTTTTAAGGACCAAAAACACACCAATTTTATCAAACTGGTAAGCTGTGTGATATATTAAGACTATTGACTAGTTTTTTACTACCATTTTTAAAGTTAACTAACATTATTTAAACTATTTTCTATTCTATGACAAAAGAAACAAGTTCTGAAATATATCCCTGTACAAAACAGGACTTCATACACCCAAGGGTATTTGCATCAATAAATCATTACAATAAACAGGATTTTCCACTTAAGTCACAATGATTGAAATTCAAATTAAGAAACAAAGGGATTTAAAAAGATAATTAAAATATGACCATGGACAAATGTGGATGTCCAAATTAATTGCGAATTTATTTTTACACACTTTTCACCTGTCAATTGGAATTGCGGCATAACCACTTGGATGGGTTTTAGCACGGATGTAGTTTTTCGTCACTTTATGTTCGTCACATGCCACGCTTCCCGCTGACAATACATGACCACAGAACACGTTTATGACACCAGAAAAAGCAATTAATCAGCAAAAACTTACCAAACACCCAGTGCTCATCTGCGAGTGCATTTTTATTTTATTATTTTGAATTAAAAAAAGCAGCTTATAGTAAATTATAACTAACAAAAAATAAATAAACTAAAATATAAAAATAGACTCTTATAGTAAATTATAACTATAAATAAACAAATTAACTAGATATAACCAGTCAATGACCCAAACTAAGGATGATGGTTTTTATAACCAGAAGAATGAACAGCTATAAAGGTCATTAATCATAGAAAATACAGTGGATTTTCTAATGTTTGTTTAAATTAAACTAGACACACATTCCACATACAACTTGTTTAAGTTTAGTGTTATTTTGTGCTTATTTAGAATAATAGAGATAAAAAGTGATTGTTAATTAAAAATAAAACAAGAACAGTGCAAAACCAGTGGTTAAAACGCATTAATATATAAAAAAACACATGGTCTAATTATTTTTTACACTGACCTCTCTCCACAACTTTGGTATGAAAAAGGTCTACAAATTCTCTTGGCGATATCATTCCCATTAAAATTGCTGGAGTTTTGATCACAGCTATAAATGTGTTCTGTATATAATGTTAATATTTCCATATGATCGTTTTGTGATAGCCGAGTGCATACCAGGTAGAAAAATACACATGGTGGGCCTTTATTTGATTTATTTTATTTGCTATGACAGAAATTATAACCGTTAAAATTCGAATTCTATTTTAAATAGTCAGGTCAGGATTTGAAATTAAAACGGTTTAGACAGTAAAAAGCATAGCTGCGGTTCAAGGTTATAGTGCTAATGATTAAACACAAGGAAATTTTTTTTTTGTCTAATGTCGGATCAAGACATGTATATTGCAGTGTGTTGTATGTGATTAAAAAGTTGCCACTGTTTTAGGATCACCCATTATTCCAGACAAGGTATTTGACCAATAAATGACATGTTAAAAGATGATATGTTACTAAAAATTTTTCTGAAAAGCAAACAGTAGAAACAAAGAAGTTAAATGTGCACATTGGTTAATCAGAATACACTATTAAAGAGAGCAAACAAGAATGTTTAAGTCAATTTCTCAGAAACATTTTTCAATTACCTATTGTACATTCGGGTATTAAACTAAATAGAACAGTTTTTCTCGTTGACTTCGGTTATTAAACCCCATAACCATATTATAGCACTACTGTGTTGTGTGACATTTATATATGGCAGCATAATAACAAACCTCGTCAATAGATATGAGTGGGTAATAATCTTCAATGCTTTTATCCCAAGCTAACCTTTCCTCGGCAGATGACGGAGGTATCAGCACACCATAAACCATCTCGCATGGCGCGTTTACGACACACGAGAATTTGTAGCTACACACGCAAGTTCATGAGAAGTAATTTAAGAGGGAAATGTGCACTTACCAATTGCCGCTAAAACTTGGTGACTGAGTCCATGATATGTCAATTCCTTTCTGAGAAAGAACTGCATTTTAAATAAATATGTAATATCTTTTCTTCAACATTTTTTTAAAAAAACAACTGCTATAATAAATCTCCTACAAATACTTTTAATTTGTTGGTTAGTGATTTATTAACAGAACATATCAATCCCAGAAAAAAATTATAAAACAACTTAATTTTACCGATATATTTATATTACAAAATACAATAATAAGTTTTTACCTAATGCCTAATTTTCTCTGCACATTGGATGGATGCATGTGTCATTTAAGAATGATTTAAATATGGTCGTTTTCCATAGGAAAATGCATGTATTAGAAGATTTATCACTGTTTATTGTGACTTGTACATGGGGTCAAGTTGCAAAAGCTATTAGTGTTGTATTACGTCAAAAAAACTATATTATTTTACAAACCACCAGAATGCACTTAAAGCAACATTCGTACAGTAACTTAACTTCGTAAAGTAATAAATTTGACATAATCCATATAAACAAAATTGCTATATTGCATCTTGCATGTAATTATCACTCACTCGTGAGGGCATTTGATGCCACTTCTTGATTTTTGAAATCTTTATGACTTCCTTTTCTATTTCTTTAACGACTTGTGTATAATCCATGCTGATAAATAATTTATTTGAGAGTAAAGCAATCAACTGCGCTTGATATTATGTTATAACCATCAAATAAAAACTACAGCCATAATCGGTAACAATGCTTAATTTTTAAGCCGCATCCTCTCCGGATTAGTATCCTAATTAAGCCAGTGACAATAGGATAGGATAGGATATTCATGTTTATCCCCGTGAATGGGAAAACCTAGGGGGTTATCACACGGGCAATCGTCAGATCACCTCGCGCCCATCGTCGGGTTACCGGAGCTATTGGAGTGTGTTGTATATGATAGACACGTTCCTTCAATTTGGTAGAACCCATTAATCCGCTGGGTTCAGGCAATGTCCGTAAAGTGCCTTGCTTAAGGACACAACCGACTAGCTAGCGACCAGTTTCGCACCTGCAACTTTTCGATTGAAAGGTGACACACTTAACCGCTAGACCACCGGGCCGGACGATATTATTTTATCAATTCATTCATAAATATGCAAGCAGGATTGCGGTTTTTTCTCAGGTTTTACAGAGCATTACTTGCATAAAAACGACAGAAACGCAAATCTGTTGGACAACTGAAGACATTAATGTCACACAAGAATTACCTTTTGGGGAAGAATCAACAGATACCTTGAAAAAGCAAATATTGAACTGTCACCAGTCAATTCTAAAATCCTAACATCCTAAACACGAATGATATGAGACAGTGACAAGTATGAACATATCTCCAAAGTTGCACAATTTCATGCAGCACAATATGGGTGTACATACAAAAGCTTTATTGTGAAGCAATAACTTTAACATTGTATATATGTTGTTGTGGTAAAACGATGATGAATAAAAATAACATGGTTGCATTATTTTTTTCCGAGTGAAATGGTAACTTGATGTGAAATTTCACAAAAAATAACGAGATAAAACTGGAAGAAAAATAGTGGAACATAAGGCACTGGGTGTTGATTCAATTTGGAAGAAATAACTAAAATCGGGAATGTTTTAAATGATGCTAATTGTTACCAAATGATTTACCGGTATATTATTTGCATTTCAATATTTAGAAGAATCAACACCTTGAGGACTATTGCATCTAAAAACCATTAATACACCAGTAAAATACCACCCTCAAAATTTATCCCAAATTAAGGAGACACAAGTTGCTAGGAAAAACTAAAATGCTCTTATTTAATTATGTTTCTTATGAAATATAGATTAACCTGAAAGGATTTATTACTGCGTAAAGGGACAGGAGAAAAAAATGCACACGCTTCACAAACAAATTATTTACACAATTGGTTGCTATCTAGTTATAATCAAATATACTTTTAATAGAAAATGTCAGGTTAGCAAGTTAAAATGATTGATCTGATAAAAGTGCAGCTAAACGGAAAATGAACGGAAATGCAAAAATTTAGGAGATTAAATTTGTGTACTTGTAATTATTTATAGCTTTTATTCACAGTATTAAAACAAAAGCTTTTTATTTACCCTGTAAGTTTGGTATTTAAGTATATACAAAAGCATTGGTAAAATACAAGTATTTTTATTAATTTAACATTAAATTTGGTTAGGCATGACACACTGCACCTAGTTTTGATTATTGATGCTTTATTTGTACTTTTCCCGATCACGACTAAGCAGTTTATCAATAAGTTCTTGTAGTGGGGCAAGCTCACGGCGATCTATAAGATTGAATTCTTGGACGAAATAAATGAAATGCTTGAACGATGTGTTCAAATGAGCCTCCTCACCAAGTTGCATTACATCAGAGAAATGCTGATGATAGATGTGAGCATACACACGAAAGAGACGCTTCAAAATTGTTTTCGCAATCGACATAAAGTTTTTCGAAAATGGAACGCCGACAGCGGAGGGGAAAATCTCCTCATTATCCAGCTGACACTGCACCCAAGTCATCAAGTAGTCGATATACCTTGGCGCTGAACATTTAATCGGCTTCTTTATGGTTACACCATCAGCCCAATGGTATTCATACTTCGGTCCTGCCGACATAACTTCGCATTTTGTCGAGGTGCAAAACTCGGATATAGTTCCATACAACATGTTGATTTGATTGAAGAAATCCACAGTATTCACAGCGATCCACTCATTTAGGTCTTCGCCTTCCGGAAGAGCAACAGCAAGTTGAAGATTTCCACTTCCAAGCGTAGCCGCAGCATGTCGTATCAACTCATGTTGATGAGAACCTTCTGGAATGCTCTTGTGTGGTTTAAATGTTTTATTGTGCCGATTCTGGAAGAAGAAACTCATTCCTTTCAATCAGTTTAACAAGGCTATACAATGAAAATAACTTATTATTTTTAGTGACCAATGTGTTAAAAAAACTAAATACAAAATACATTTACTAAAACTTCTGCAAATAATCAAAAACTACTGTCAAATAAATTCTCAGTGTATTATATATACAATTGTAAAATGTCGGCATCGCTTTTGTGAATTTTTGATAACAAAAGTAAAAATTGTTCCTAATCTGAATAAGCTACACAGGTCTTCAATAGCTGGTAAAGCAAAGTTTGAGTTTTCTGGTAGGACAGCATAACCAAATAAGTCATTAGTCATTGTATTTACCTATCTCGGCTATATTTTAAACTAACGTCTGCCCTTTTAAGAGTTGCAGTCGTGTTTTAAAACTTGGCTAACCAACTGGGAATCTTTATTCCTTTCTTTTTACAGTTTTTAATTAAACGGAAAACAAAAGAAGGAAAAATACTCTAACAATATGTTTTACCTGCCTACAAATCGTCACTAGAAACAAAACACCCACATGATTTTGGGTTATAAATATCATGAACCCGGCTCAGTTAAAATCCTCAAAGAAAGGGAAATATAACTAGACAAAGTATTTTTGATGATAAGTAACGCGACAACCCGTGGGCCGGTAAGTTAAATCTACATCTATGACAGACATGTAATATCTTTTTAACGGCTTATAAAACTTAAGCTATCAAACGAACTTTCTTTTAAAATAACTTATAAAACCAATGACCTTACTATAGTTTTCCTGACAAAATGTTTTACCAATGTTTTATACACTCCAGGTTTACGATAAACATGGCTACCGTCGCGCACAGAACAGATAGTATTTTCTATAACTTCCTTCCTTCCCTTTGGTTTTTCGAATTTCCCAGCCTGCAGCAGAGAACAGTAGGATATGGACAGTATCGAGTAATCCTAGGACGTTTGTTTTTGTGTATCCACATAGTATGTTTTAATCAATGGTTAGAAATGATAAAGCGTCTTTGACAGGGTTATAATAAGGCGGCGGGTTTACTGGCCAGCACATGTTGAATTATACGCTGTGTTTTGTAAGAATTAGTGTAAACAATGTAAAACATTAAAGTCATCGTCGTGGGGTAACAGGGCTATGTCGTAAGAATTTTCGGCAACGTGGCAGCACTACGCCATTACTTATAGAGTACGAAAGTAGTAGTTCAGATTACTGGCGTCAAGGACACAGTCGACACACAATGCTCGGACAGTTTCAAAGTACTGTGGATCATTTTGTAGTTACTAAACAAATATCCAAGCAAGAAAAGCGCCCTCGGCTAAACATGTATTCAGGTTTAACAGGTTTTCTGTTTCGCACTTTTCTTTCGGTAACGGTGTACTATATTTTGGTTTGTTTCTCTGATACATATTTCCTCTGCATCTAGGACTATACAACAGGATAGTATAATTTGTCTGTTGTGAAGAGGAGGCATACTACAATGACCCAAAATCCGTCAGTGTTATTAATGCTGTCTTCAGCGGTGCTTTATGGTGTGTGTTCTTGTTCGATGAACTTTTTAAATAAATTTTTACTATCGTCATGGGCGTTTAATCATCCGGCGTCTATGGTTTTGGGGCAAATATTAGTTATCATGGTTTTGGCACTGAAGTTGCTAAAATTGATTGGGAAGATCAATCTTGTTAATTACGACATCGTCACCGCAACATCGTGTGGCTTACTTAGCGTTCTTTTCTCCGCCAATACCATTATGGGTGAGTTTATTTCTGTATCTCCTTCGGCGATTTTGCGTAATGTGACTTCTTAAAACGATTGTCTGTATCCCTGTAAAAGAGAAATGTAATTTTTTTTATGACGCATTAATCAAAAATTACGGCGTTAAACCACTTCCGTATCGGTATGCTATTCGTTATCGGTATTTGAAAATCACCACACAACAACTGGAATGTAATAGATTCGGCCAACTCGTAAGTGCCTAAAACGGCGCCAGTTTAAAACACTTGTTTTCCTAAACATTTTGCTTATACACGTAATGTTTTTTAGCGTTATTTGCCTTGCGTGGCATGAACGTCCCAATGTACAACGCAATACGCCGGTGCATACCATTTGCAAGTATGGTGCTGGGCTACATGGTGTTTGTAAAGAAGCCTTCACCCCTTGTATTTATTTCTATTATGATTGTAACGGCTGGTACAGGCTTAGCAGGTATGTATTTGTTTATATACTATTTTAAAAGCAGAACCAGGATTTTGGATATACTTCCCATCCAATTTAGTAAAACAAAAAAAGAACAACACAATTAAAACATTATTAATAATGTACAATATGATTCTCTGAAATGGCAAACAAACACAAGCCACTAAAGCATGTGTACCTTACCACTGTTTTTCATTATAACTTTTGTACACATTCTTTTTATTTACTTATCTTATTCAGGACTTTAAGTTGTTACTAATGAATTTTCTTTTCATCATGATTAGCACAAAGAAAACTGTAATACCGATAGCCATTAAGGAGATCCTAAAATTATTACAAAACCCACCCACTTTAGTGAATTGTCCGGCCCGTTGGTCTAACGGTTAAGTGCGTCGCCTTTCAATCGAAAGGTTGTAGGTGCGAAACTGGTCGCTAGCTAGTCGGTTGTTTCCTTGGGCAAAGCACTTTACGGGCATTGCCTGAACCCAGCGGATTAATGGGTTATACCAAATTAAAGGAACGTGTCTATCATATACAACACACTGAAATAGCTGTAAGGTGCAGATTGCCCGTGTGTTAACCCCCTTGGTTTTCCCATTCACGGGGATAAAGATGAATATCCTATCCTATCCTATCCTAATTATGTAAAATCCCAGATCATCTCTTTTATTACATGTAAGATATTTTTACATTTCAGCATATGGGGATATGCAGTTTGATTTAAGGTCTTATTTGTATGGAATATCCAGTGTGATGTTAATGGGCTTTCATCTTATTGTATTGCAATATAATGGGCTAAAGAAAAAACTCTCTGCACTCGATCAGCTCTATGTAAACAGTATAAACTGTATTCCAATTTTTGGAACACTATTTTTAGGTAAGTTCTTGTTTTATAGATGACTGCATGTGTTTTAATAAAGTATAGTAAATGATGTGTTTTGTATCGACAGAAAATTATTCAACTTCTGTCAGTAAATGATTTTAACATCAGACAAATATAATTTATTGTAATGGGACACACAGTAAACCCGTATTTTGTACTTCCAACAGACATCTTTACAAAAATTAAATACCTGCACTAAAAGTAGTTATATGGTTTTAGTTTACTCCTAAGAGTAAAAATCATACCGGTACTGAGACGAAATAAATCATTTTTTTCTAGTAAACCTAAAAGAAATGTTGCTGTATGAACACCTTGGAGAATTGAAATTTATATTAAGCTTTTTACTTGTGTGCTGCTGCGGTTGTTTACTTAATTATTCAATGTTTCTATGCACTACAACCAATTCTGCACTAACAACCACTTGTGTGGGGGTGATAAAGTCCGGTTTCACTACTGTCATAGGTATGTAGCTTGTTATATTATATTTGTTTATACACTTAGGATTACTATCAGGTCACTGGGTAGAACTGCCAGGTCACTGATCAGATTGTCAGCTAATACGGTTTGGATTCACAGTGGAAGATTCTCTGTAAATTTAGTCAGAAAAATTCATGTCAGACTCAAGAATATAAGAACGACAGTCTTTTTGCGAATGTTCGGCACCCATTATTATATAACTACCAATATTTTTGTACTTGGGTGAATTACTCAAATATTGTAAGGAAAGGTTAACGGAGCTATTGTAGTGTGTCATGTATGCTTTACACGTTCCTTCAAAAACTAGTCGGACTGGTGAATTAATTAAACTGACAAAAGAACAAACGGTCTTCATATAACGCATGTTACCACGGAAAATTCGTAAAAATATAAAATCCATAACTTATTTTAATACACTATTACCACATATATAAATCAACTAAACACTTAAATATTAAAAGAAATCAATAGGGAATTTTAATGCAAACAAAAAGGATTTGGATACTCCATACCCACAGAGAAATATTTTTAGGGTAATACCCAACACTGCATTGCACCTAAACCAGTGATCATTATACTTAAATACCTTCTAAAATAAAATGAACTAATGAGGTAAACTTTTTAGAAGTGTTTGTCACCATTGCATTTTAGGCACTTTATTGTCGATATTCTTAGTTTTTTTTAATATCTAAAAACTGGAAAGGCCAATTTACTATAAATTAAAGAAATATTAAGGTACAATAAAAAATCCAATAATTAAAATATCCCCGAAGAGCCTGCAATAAAAATAATTCATTTTTTCTTGTTTTTTTAGTATAACCCGAATACTTTATTTAAAAAAACATGGATAACCTATTAAATTTGAATAGCTAGGTAAAGTGGAAACCCATTAGTTTCAGCCACACAGAAACATGAATTTTTATAAGATAAACCAAGGGTATTTGAAGTAGCCACGGAATACTGTACGGTGGGATGGTTCACATATGGTTTGGCACTCCCCTAGTGTGATCTTATTTATATCCGTTATTTAATGCCATTTCCTT
>CH002485.1:270021-283515 GCA_000149265.1 Ciona savignyi
TCTCTGGAACTGACTGCCTCGGACTCTTTTACCACACCTCGCCTGTACCAAATGTGAGTGGTGAATTAATTTAGAGAGTTTAAAACTTTAAAAATTTTACCTTAATAAAAATTTAAAACTTCCCTCTTTATTTCCTATACGTAACATTGATGCATTCAAATTTTCTTTATTTTTTACAGGAATGTTTGTTTTTGGTGGTGTGGACCTTACCATATATTTTGTATCTGGTCAAATTATAAATTTCAGTGGAGGCATACTGTACTCGTATGCAAAATTTCAAGAGAACTTTGCTTCTAAGCTGAAACCACCACCACAACATAATAATGCATAGGATAATTTGTTCATGTTTTAAATCTTTTTTTATTTTAGTACTATTTATAATCACAATTTTAGTGCGGACTGATGACCTTGTTTTATTGGTGCCCCTTTAAGATTGCACTTGTTGTTTAAGAAGATTTTAATAGTGAATGTTGTACTGGAAATAATAAATGCATATTTTTCTCCAGTTAAATAATCACACAGACAAAACATATATATGTATATGTACGATATTCGTGTTTTTTTTCCGGTTTAAAAACAAAGTGTTGAGCTGAAGGCATTTGTCAGATTACCCTGTGGCGACTGTTGGGTTACCAGCAGGGCTTTGAGCAGGCACAAATATGCAACTGCTCCCGTTTCAGCTCCTGAGCTCTCTTCCATCGGATAGTAGCTCAGCTCTGAAAAAGTCTGGCTCCGGGGCTTCAAGCGCCGGCTCCAAAGCCCTGTTTTCAATCCATCACGCATTGCCAGCTACAATGTATAGGCCTAGGAATCGAATATAATCCTATCTAAAAGCCAAGCTAGTTTCTTCATCTATTGTTAAAATGCCCTTAAGTTCATCTTCATTTTCAGCTACAACAGTAATGGAGTTTTCAAATAATTTCTGAACTGCTAGAGCCATGTTTGACGCATTATCTGTCACCCACTAAAATTTATCCTGCAATTTTAACGTTTGGTTCAGCTCCCGTAACCAGTAAAACAATACCAAAATGTATAACTGGTAGTACCAGCCGGGTACTGTGCTAACAGCAATAGCAGTCGATTTAAATTAATTTCAGCTTGGATACACCCGTGTTCTGCCTGTTGCAGCTATGAACATGAGCCTGCACCGATATCCAAATTTCTAAGCACTCGGAAAGTTAAAAAAGGGGCAATAGAGCGGCATTAATTTTTCAATTTTGTTAATGGTAGCTGTAAAATTTGGTAAAATGCGCCAATGACAGTAGCGTCTCGGGAAATGAATCCAGAGCTGTAGCTAACTTTTAAGCAACTCGCTCCGACTCTACTAGAATTTTACAAATGGGTTCGGCTCCAAAGCCCTGGTTAGGATAGGCCGATAGGAGGATATTTATGTTTATCCCCGTAAATGGGAAAACCAAGGGGGTTAACACACGGGCAATCGTCAGATCACCTCGCGACCACCGTCGGGTTACCAGAGCTATTGCAGTGTGTTGTGTAATTGAAACATTCCTTTAATTTGGTAGAACTCAATAATACGCTCGATTCAGGCAATGTCGGTTAAGTGCCTTGCCCAAGGACACAACCTAATAGTTAGCGACCAGTTTTAAACCTGTAACCTTTTGGTTAAAAGGTGTCGCACTAAAGCGCCAGACTAACCGGTCGGACATTTGTTACCAGGCTGTTGGTGATAAAGACATTGCCTTCGTTTTTGTTTAACCCATTGAACCACTAGGTTTAAGCTACGATCACCAAGTGCCTTTACCATGAAAGCAAATGCCATTTGGCAGGTTTAAAACTCTTCACCTTCCAATTGACTGTTTAACACATAACAAATGTGTAGGGTCTTGCCAAAATACATTGTATTTTTGCCTATTGTTTGACACTGAATCTGTCCTGACGGTTCACTAGCTAATAGTCCGATATCCCACCGTCAGATCACCTCACGCACACCGTGGGGTTACCGGAGCTATTGCATTGTGTTGTGTATAAATCACAATGGAACTCTGTATTTAATTTGAACCAATGTCCCACGATATTAACATTTATAACTGCGTAAGGTGGTAGAAGCTGTGTGGTATTGTCCGACCGATTAGTCTGGTCCCGAACACAACGGATTAACGGGTAGGCCTACTAATTTGAAGATATATATTGTAGCGAATCGTATAGTGGCAGTTTTTATTCTCCCCTATCGCATTAAACACAATCTTTTATACAGTGCGCCGCACCGGCGAAGGCGCCCGCGCGTCAAATTAAGGGCAATCAAGTAATAAACAAAGGGAATGCGAGGAACGTTACACTCTTCCCCCCTAAAAACACAAAATATCCAAAATTTAAATTACCGATACAGAAAAAAAATTAAATCATACCCTTAATTCGAAAATAGTTTAACGCACTGATAAACCTCCAGGGTCGAAGACCCGGTTCATCAATAACCACGAGGTCCTTTTTACTGGGGCAACAGCATAGTCCTCTAGATCAAACACACAAACGCTCTTCTCGGTCACGTCCGGTATCAAACTTCCACATCCTGCCGCAACGAGAGTTGTAAAATATTTTTTATCGGTCTCGGAGTACCCACGTCTTAGTTCGACCGTCTTTCTTTTGTCCACATCCGGAACAAGTTTTCTGCATCCCTTGTCTTTTTCGTCTTGTCTCTCGTCGATGACGTCCAGCACAAAACTCCCATGTCCTTTGTCTTTTTCGTCTTGTCTCTCGTCGATGACGTCCAGCACAAAACTTCCATGTCCTTTGTCTTTTTCGTCTTGGCGCTCGTCTATTACGTCCAGCTCAAAACTCCCATGTCCTTTGTCTTTTTCGTCTTGGCGCTCGTCTATTACGTCCAGCTCAAAACTCTCATGTCCTTCGTCACCCACATTGGTTGGGACGCATACCCTGCTGTCACTCGCACCCGACACAACAGCATCCGAAATCTCTTCACCACCGATACAATCAAGATTACCGCTATCACGGACATTAACACAACTTAGCATTGGCGCAATCTCAGCAATTGCCTCGGTTGCACGACCCTTTAATGATTCCTATATCTCAACTTGTACCGCATTGTCGACATGGTCCATACTATCGTGCACTTCTCCCAATCTCGGCTGATACGTAGTGACTTCCTCGGTTCCATGATCCATCGGCGACTTGACATCCAACTCGCCTTTTTTGTTGTCATCATGTTTCACAATGTCGTGCGCCTCTTCTAAAGTCACTTCCTTGTTCCTTGTTGTCGAGGGAATATCATGGTAAACCGACCGAACACGACGGAATTCCTTGTAGTCGCTCACTTCCATGGCCACGTGGAGAGCCTCTTTTAAAGAACGAACATTTCTCCTTCCAACAATAACTCTGTCCAGCTCATCAGGTAGACATCGAATGAATGCGTCCACCAGCAATTCCTCTTGGGTACTTTTTGGCAACTTCGGGTAACCTCTTACCACCAATTGTTGCAAACGCGTACCAAGATCGGCAAGATTCTCTCCCGGGTTGTAATTGTGCGGTGTGCAACAATGTTCTCGATTTTCGGCAACTATACACGTGGCCAAATTTTTGATCCAGTGCCTCACACAGCGACACGTAGCAATATTGTTGATCCTTGGGCAGATGGGCCTGCACGAACAACGCCTGTCCAGAAAGCGAGGCGGCTAACCGTCTACCCTTTTCTTCTGCAGACCAACAGTAACATACGACCAAGTTTTCAAATCTTTTTAAAAAATCGTCCCATCTCTTCTCTCCAGAAAAAGTTTCTATTGGCACATATCGGCTGAAAATTGACCTTAGCACCTTCTCCAACGTCACTGACATTTCTTCCATCGTCTTAATAAAATAAAAGCACCAAAACCTGGTTTGTTACAGTCACAACGTAAAGTAGGTTACTAACCACTACGATCACATCCTGGTCACAGCACCAATGTAGCAAATCGTATAGTGGCAGTTTTTATTCTCCCCTCTCGCTTTAAACACAATCTTTTATACAGTGCGCCGCACCGGCGAAGGCGCCCGCGCGTCAAATTAAGGGCAATCAAGTAATAAACAAAGGGAATGCGAGGAACGTTACAATATCAATCATACACAACACACTGCAAAAGGTCCGGTAACCCGACGATGGGTACGAGGTAATCTGACGATTGCCCGTATGTTAACCCCTCGGTTTTTAATTCACGGGGATAAACATGAATATCATATCAAGTTTGGTCTACTCGAAGAGCCTTTTTGAGGACGATACCCGATACCAGAAATTGGTTTTGAAAAATAAAGATTGTCGTCATTGTAGGGAGTTCGGTACCATAGTAGACTAAACAAGTAAACAAGTTTAGTCTACTATGGTCCCGAATAATCCAAACACATTGTGGTATCGTCCTTAAAAAAGAAAAAAAGATCTCACCATAGAATATGAACTTACAAAAGTTCGTATTCTATGGTTTCCCGAATAGTAACTCGATACCACACAGCTTCTACCTAACGTGATTTGTAAGAAGAAATTTTGTCCGTTGTTTTTGAAACGTTTTCGCTCAGTCACTAATATACCTTCCGACGCAGCGTTATTATTGTTTTAATTAAATTACATAAAATGACGCAAGTTGGTTTTAGGACAAAACAGGAAACAATGAGAATGAGAGACCCTCAAACGATATGCTGCAAACTAAGCGTAAGGTTAAGACTTTTACTGAGGAAAGCAAGAGTTTTACTGAGGAAAGCAAGAAGATCGTGTGCACGCAACAGCAAAAAATGCTCGTGTAGTCGTGGCGTTTTTTTTATTATTTATAAGTAATATTTTTGCAGGTCTGACATGCATTTTTTGTTATCTTGTATTCCATACGGCATGCTGTCCAAGTTTAACTGATATAGGTTGTTGGTTTGAGTTGGTTTTCCTGTTAAGACCGTCTGCCCTGATCCTGATGTAAACTTTTTATAAATTTAAAAATATCCTACTAATATATATTTTACCCTGAAAAACATGGGGTATGCACACTAAGCATCTCAACACACAAGATACAAAATAAATAAATGCGGAATTTTAAGTAGGGGTAATTTAGAAACTTAAAATAGGATAGGAGGATAGGATTTTCATCTTTATCCCCGTGAATGGGAAAACCAAGGGGGTTAACACACGGGACAATCGTCAGATCACCTCGCGCCTATTGCAGTGTGTTGTATATGATAGACACATTCCTTTAATTTGGTACAACCCATTAATCCGCTGGGTTCAGACCATGTCCGTAAAGTGCCTTGCCCAAGGACACAACCGACTAGCTAGCGACCAGTTTCGCACCTGCAACCTTTCGATTGAAAGGCAACACACTTAACCGCTATACCAACCGGCCGGACAATAGATTTTTACTATTTGTTCGACCGATTAGTCTGGTGGATTAGTGGTCACATTTTAATCGAAAGATCGTATGTTTTGGCAATTTTTTAATTGATTTTATATATAATTTTGTGTAGTAGTTAAAACCAAACTAATTCTCAAGATTGTCTTAAATATAGGCTAGGGTGTTTTTTGCATTAAATTTAGGTGTTAATTAGACAAAATATGTCAGTTACGAAAATCCAAACTGTCCAGGCATTGGACGATCAAATATCCAATGCTGGCAACAAGTTGGTAGTAATCGATTTCACTGCCGCTTGGTGTGCGCCATGTAGAATGATATCTCCGAAGTATGAAGAATTTGCTGCAGAGTTTCAAGGAGTCATTTTTCTTAAGGTGGATGTGGATGAAAACAGTGAAGCAGCTGAAAAGCATAATGTTGCTGCAATGCCTACATTCATGTTTTTTAAGAACGGTGTTGACTTGAAGTGTACTGTTACCGGTGCAAATGAAGTAGCATTGAAAAGCGCTATTGAAAATCATAAATAGTTGATTTTGGCATTGTAAATTTGGACAAAAACATTGATGCACAATAATTGAAGATAATACGCACATCTAGAACTGTTGACTATAGAAAAAGAATGACTACATTTTGGGTTTATTGCTGTATACATATGTTTGTTTAAATTGATTTAATTTAAATGTTGACTTGATACCGGTATAATGACTGATGATTTATTGCTTGGATTTTCCTATATTTTAAGTATCTGTTCTTTTTAAAGGAGCTAAAACAAATAAACAAAACATTTTAATATTAAGAATATCATGTATGCATTTGCTTTGTTGCAAGAAGGGTATCATTTTTATTTTTACTTTATTGTAAGTATATACAGTGTACAGGTTTCTTTACCCTTGTAACATTTATTGCACTACACCGATTTTATTTATGCACTACTATACTAGTACAATTTATTTAATTCTTGAAATTATGATTAAATGTTTATTGAATAATGTAAAATTGATAAAATTTTTAAAATACTCTTTCTGGAGCTTTTTTTATGTACAATGCTATTTTAATATTTAATCTCTATACATGGAAATACACAAAGAGCTTTCACACATGCAATCATTGTCCCATTACATCTATTGGCAGTATATTGTATTTGTGTATAATTTAACTGTTTTAGTTTAACTCAATAAATTCATTGAGTACAGATGATGTCTGCTAACTAATTAAACCCTAAACAGGAAATTAAAACAGCAACTGGGTTAGATCCCACAAACTTTCTGTTAATGCTAATCCACAAATTTTCTATGCTCTGCTGATTGGCTGACACCTTTTACTAATTCTTATACATTAACTATTCACTACATTTATTAAAATGCGACAGAAACAGTGTGTAAGATGTGTATTGCATTGGTATTGCAATAAGTATTGTATTTCATTATGTATTAATCGGAAAGTTATGTACCCAGATTTAAGTTTGTGTAAGTTTAATGGTTAAAAATGGAAGGCATTCTTTTCAAATGGATTGGTTTTCTAAGTGGTTGGAATGAAAAATATTTTGTTTTACACAATGGAACTCTGTCTTGTTTTGCCTCCAAGGTAAATAACTAGAGTATATATATATATATATCTCGTTATGTTGATTTAAATTAGGGAAGGATTAATTTACTTTTAAATTGAGATTGAACCAAGCAGAATTTAACATGTAGTTGCGAGGTCGTCTTAGTGGGTAATAGGCAATTTGTATTAATGACTGTGACATGTTATGATTCGTGGAAATGCTTAGTTTGTGCTCTTTTTACTAATATCAATGTACTGGTACTAATAACAGAAGAAAAGAATAAAAAATAAACTAAACAACTAACATGTGAGGTATGATGAATACTCCAAACAACAATTTGTTTATAAATAATGTTACTATTTCATCTTAGGATGACAGGCTAAATGGAATTCCAGCCAAGGAGACTTTTAATCTTGGATTGTGTGAGATAAATGTTGACCAAGTCACGCCAACACAGTTTGAGTTGAAGGGTACCGTGGATTCTAAAGTATGGAGCTTGAAAACTGAAACTGCAGGAGAAAGGCAAAAGTGGATACAAGCTTTAGGTACTAGTAAAGTGTACACCATAGAGTTACCACTACATAGTAATCACTACTATTTGTAAATTCAGATTGTATGCTATTTATATGATACTGTTAGCATAAACTTTGAGCTTAAATTTAACATGACAAAATTTCGAACCCTATGTGTATACATTTAGGACAATCACAATGGTCCGATTGAAACAATCAAGTCTGAATGCGAGTAGATAAAACAACGCGGTATTTGTGATACGCGATCACAAACAAAATTCTAAAATTTACCAATAGACAATTTTTGAAATAATAGATCTTCAATTGTTTTTAAAATGATATTTGCATTTGATTGCCATTTTGCACTATTTTTTCGCTTCTGTTGATCAAAGATTAAAAAATGTTTAATATTGTAACAACAGTTATTATTTTGTAATAAGTATTTTTAATTGTATAAACAGCCAACCAAAAAACAAAACAAAACATTTTCATTAGCGAATGGTCGTATATTCTCATTCGTACATATACGTATACTCTTATGTAATTTCCTGATAATTTACATATGGATAAAGGTAATAAACCATCTAATATAACTTTATATTATTGATATGTATTTAAACATAAAACTTGTCAATTAATTGCAACAAAAGTAATATAGTAAATAAAAACGATCATTTAATACCCCAAAATAATTCCAAAAATTGATCAAAGAATGAAACAAAGCGCAGCAATATTGAAAGTTGCTAATAAAAAAAATAAACACTTTTTTCAGTTGTAAAAGAAACCTTGGCAAGTAAAAAGTTGTGTTTCACACATCATACTTATTGTTGTAATGGCAGATACCAAAATATTTGTGGTGAAGCATTGCTTAATCTAGTGATATAAAAGGCGGTTAGAATACATGTTTGTTGTACGGATGGTATTTAAATACCCTTGTTCTTATATTCAAAATTAAATTCCTGTAATCTTGCATTTATATTTCCAAGTACTTAATATCTCTTATCAGGTGCGATAATTTAAAAGCATGTACTTGTAATCTTGAATACTTCAAACTTAGGATTTTGTAACAGAATTCAAATAGAATGCAGTAAATGAATGATGAACGGTGAATGCATTTTTTATATCAGTAAACCATATCTAGGTATAAAAACAGAATCTAAATATATACCCAGACATCAACCTTTAGTCCCAACTGTATAGGATAGTTCTGTAACTAATCGTGGAGCATCACTATAAATTAAATGAACAAATGTCCCAAGGTTCTGCGAAAGCTTGTCTTTTGGACTCCTCATCCCTTGGATACCTCGGCAAGTCCTCTGACAACACTGAACTTCTCTCATCATCTGGGATCCAAAAAACTTCCACAAATGATTGTGAAACATTAGCTACATCGTTTGATTCAATATCATTTGAAACTAATGAAACAACAGCAGATGAAAATGGTAAGATTGGTACACATGCAAGATGTGTATTGAATGAAAAAAAAAATTAGTCCTAAAT
This sequence comes from Ciona savignyi, assembly GCA_000149265.1. NCBI lineage: Eukaryota > Metazoa > Chordata > Ascidiacea > Phlebobranchia > Cionidae > Ciona > Ciona savignyi. The sequence goes on from CH002485.1 coordinate 278,913, forward strand.
ATAGAAAATTATGTTATCTTTGATATTTTTTTCATGCTGTAAAATGCAAACTGGTAATATGAGTAAATTATGATTAAAACATCATAGTCGCCCATACACAGTGCAGGGATGCACAATTTAGGATAATTAGGTATTCTAAAATAAAGTATTTCGAATACAGAATTTCGAATCTTATTCTGTAATGTTTTACCAAATATTAAAATTTGCTATGCTGTGCATATATTTTTTATAAATGACTGTAAAATAGAGTGAACTAGCAAAATTTTAAACTGTGATGAGAGCAATTTGCCAAGTCAAAAAATATTTCACCATAACATATATTTTTAATAATATGTAACTTTTCTGAATCTGCCAGGAGGGAGGATGATAGTATAGTAGATTTTTGTTGTAATGTATGGCTAAGAAAAATGCTTCAAAACATCAGACGATTTTTGTTTTTCCAGTTTGGTATAAAAACTGGCTATTATTGCCCCAGTAAAATTAAACATAAAACCCGGCAAAGGTATATTAAGTTAATCACTACAAAATCACCTAACTGATTAATAGGACATATATGATATCATTTTTTGTGCTAATTAGAAACATATTTTATTAAGTGAAATATATATATTGCTAATATTAAACTTTTCTAAATAACTTTTCCGCATATGGAATAAATTGCGTCATATTTAAAGGTGCGTTAAACCATGTGAATACAGCCCGACGAAAGAACCCTTTAGCGTGCCTGCGTTTTAAGCATGCTGTCCAAGCAGCATGTTTATGGGACAACTGATAAGATAATGTTGTTGTAATGCTATGATATAAGTTGTATTTCTGTGCTCCCACTTTAAAATATTGTTCGGACGATTTTGCACGATAGATGCGCTTTGGGTATGGAGAAACGCATTACGGGTATTACATAACGTAAGAATAAAGAAGCAATTTTACAATTTTAAGATTGCGAATTTGCTTCAATGACAATTCACAAAAAGTTTCTTATTATGGTTATCTATTGTCACACGCTTGCAAAGACGTTGCGGTGACGTTTGCATAATCATGCATGTTGTCAGCGCGATAGATCGATGCCAATATTTTACTTTTTTTATTTTCGAATCTTAACTATTCTTATCAAATTGCTTGTAAAGATTCGAATCCTTTGAGATTCGTATCTCAAAGATTCGAAATTTTATATTGTATAGGCTATACCTAACAAAGTGCAAAATCATTTTTTTAAATTATAGTTTTATTCATGTTACAGGAACAGGAAGCATGAATAATCTGTTACTGTCATCAGAAAATCGAAGCGTGCAGGAGGAACCGGAAACAAAACTCGAACTGCAAAGTATTATTCAACTTTGTGAACAAACTAAGGCCGATGTAAGAGCATTTATTTTGCACTATGTGATCTAAATTGTATAATACTGTTATTTTAATTGTGTGTGGGCAAATACAGGTATTATACAAATGAGTATCATTCAATAACACAAAGTCCCAAACTTTGCTGAGTTGCAGTAAGTGTGACCTGCGTTTTGCCAGCTTGCCATAACGTCTAGCTGCACAGATTGGTGGATTAGTGTGCCGCCTTTCAAATACAAGGTTTTAGCATTTAAACTAGACGATACCTAGTTGTTGTGTCTTTGGGCAAGGCATTTTGCTGATATTACCCGAACTCAGCGAGTTGAACTAAAATAGTAGCAACATCTCAGTCATGTACAACCTACTGCAATAGCTTTAGCAACTGGTCTGTAAGTCTTAGTTATTAGACAGTAACCATGGGTAAATCTTTTAACATAATTTCCCATTCGCTAGGACTGAAATCCATTAATAAAATCCTGCCTTTGCTAACCTAACTTCTCAGTTATTTTATACCAAATGACATGAAAGATTGACAGTATAATGCGAATTATTTTCAGATAACATTTCTCCAAAATGTTTTTGGTCACGCTCCAGTTAACGTGGACGAGATGGAGGCAATGATTGGTCGCCTTGAAATCACACTTCAAAATTTTATTCAAACAATAAAGTTAAATAAATCGGTTCTCTGCGGTGATGAGGTGGTTGAACATTCTATTTCTGAAGTAACCAAGGAAAACTCCCCAATAGAAGAAAAATCTGATGAGTTCAGCACTTTTTTCTCTTCCTGTGAAGTCAATTTCGGAGATGTTGTTGCCAGTACGATATCAAGAGAGGGAAAACCCCATATTCCACTTGAAACATTTCTAAGTGCATGTCAGTGCTACATTGTGTATTTTGACCGCTTCAGTGGCACAGCCATGTCACCACTGCGTGCTGATATTCAGAGCAACATCCTCAAAATTCGAACCGAAATGAAGAATTCACCAATAAAGTATGAATATTTGGAGGTAGGTTGGTCGATCCACATTGATTGCAAAATATGCCTTCTGGCTTGATCCTCTTAGTAACTGAACATTGTAGTTGTTAAATTAAAACTAATGCTCTACAATAGTTATTGCATGAGGAAACACTCTATTGTAAGAATTGAATGATGCTTTGATGGTACATGTAAATACAACTGATGTTATGTTTCCCTGAAAAAATTACTAGTGGTAATACTAAAGCTTTTCTATTTCTAAATTTTAAAATAAAACTCCACATGTTTTCAATTCAAAAATAGAACCTACCTATTTGGCAAAAAAATGTTGTTTATTTAATTTTCTGGTTAACCAACTTAAATGATGGAGCAGGATGCAGTAATGATGACTATTCTGGTGGTATTGGTTTAGGAATGTTTCACAAATCTAATAGTAAGCTAATAATTACTTTTATCAGGAAATGGTTGCCCATCAAATAAGCACAAAGCAACACACTGGACCTAACACAAGTACACAGGCCTTGCTTTGGCTGAACCGTGCATTGTCTGTTATGAGCACATTTCTACGAAAACTGGTCTCGCCTGACAGTGCAACGAAATATGACACTGGTGCTTCATTCGTTTTAGCATATGATGAAATGCTGGCAAAGCATCACAACTGGATGGTCCAACGACTGTTTAAGTAGGAGAAATAGTTTTGTATATATCTTAATTATATTGTGGATTTATTGGTTGAAATAATTCTTTTTGTCAGTTCATTTCTTCTGAAACAATGTCTTCCAATATGTACACATGTACTACTTTAGTGGGTCGTCTTTCAGCCAAAAGGTTGAAGGTTTGAAACTAGCCGGTTAGTTGGTTGTTTCCTTGGGCAAAGTAACTAACAAAGCTTGCCCTAACCCCGAACCCAGTAAAATGATGGGTTCTACCACATTTAAAGAACATTTGATTTGAATCATACACACTGTATTAGCTCCTTAACCCGACAGTGGGCACAAGGTAAAAAGGATTGATTGTGTGTTAACGCCACTTGCGTTTACCCATTCTCAGGGATAAATAAGAATATCCAATCCTTGTTTCACTTGATAACTTAATTGTAGCAGGTTACATTGGGATTGAAGTCTGGTGTAGTCATTGAACCCAGTGGATTAATGGGTTGTACAAAAACTGTAGTAATGTCTCTCATTCTATTTAACACACTACAGTAGCTTTGAGCTTAATTTCATGCTTAAGTTTTTTAAACTGCTCTTTTTCTATGTGGTAGGATTGGTTTGAAGATGGTGCCACTGTATTCAGCTTTCAAGCAAAACATGATTGACAAGAGGTGCTGGGAAGCGGCGCAGCAGTCTGGAGATCCAGATTGGGAGGATCAGATTGAAAAAAAGATGATCGGACATGCTCGTGAATATTGTGGCCACATGGCGTCAGTAGCAAGTCAGATTCGCCAAATGTATAAAACACATAATATTGATCCATAGAATTTTGATACATTTTTACACATAGTTCTTGTCTTTAATAGTAGTTTTCGGTACTAATCTGTTTTTATGAAGTGTCTTATATATGTTTGCAGTGTGTTGAAGTTTTGCACTAGCCTTTTCGCCAAGATCTAGTTTTTTCTATGCAATATCATAGACCAATATTAATATTGCCTTCTCATGTATATTTTATTGAGCAAATAAAGCTTTTTAACCCATAACAGTGGTTGCATATTTTACCCAATTACCCAATGCACTGTGGGAAACCATTCCACCATTTTGTAGCGTAGAAAATACCACAGCATCTACACAAGTTGGAGAATTTCCTAAAAACCACTTATTCTTGCTCAGTATACCACCAAGTGTCCGGATTGCATCATTTTTTAACTTTTCAGCTGATCCATTGTTATTTATGACATCACAAATGTCATAAATGACATCAGCGGATGCAATCGATGCCAAATTTTCAGGTTTGTGGTCATAACAAGTGAGCATTCGAGAAATTAAACGAGCAATGTTTGATTCCCCAGATATTGGAATAGTCGATGAGGGATTAAGAACCACCACAGGATGATTAGAAACTGAAATGTAATTTTTAATTAGATTGACATGTTCGCTAACTCTGTTCTAAAATGTGATTTGGATAGGATATTCATGTTTATCCCTGTGAGTGGAAAAACCAAGGGGTTAACTCACAGGCAATTGTCAGATCATCTCGCAACCACGGTCGGGTGCAGTGTGCTGCGTTACTGCATTTGATTCACATGTTTCTTTTCATTTAGTAGAACCCATTATACGCGGGTTCAGGCAGTCCATT
>CH002485.1:285711-302662 GCA_000149265.1 Ciona savignyi
GTGTTGATTTGCATTGGATTTTTGGTTTTAAGTTTTTCCATCCTTTTCATCATGTCATCCAATGTGCTCAACAATGCATCTTGACGCTGTTTTAGTTCAATCAACTCAGCAGGCACCTGTTTTATATTGGTTAATCCGTTATCGTGTGTATATTTAAATGGACTTACATTATTTTCATCAAGACTGTTATGTCCATTGCATGTCACAGCTTGTATTCTACTCAACGGCGAGGCCTTGTACATGACATCGGATAATTGGACATTGGAGGAATCAAATTGATAATGCGGTTTTGAAGCAAACATTATTTTATATTTTTAATGGTAAAACAATGTACACTGTATATTATATAGAAAATAAATCATTAGTCTTTGTTACGTTGTTGTGTGTTTCTACTGCGATTGTAAAACGCTAGATGTAGATATTTTTGTAACGTACGTTATATTATATTGGTTAACGTTAGTCTAAATAGTTTACTAGATATTAACTAAACCGTTACTCTTAGTGGACTGGTAAAATTATGAATAATTTGTATTGATGCGTATTCCTCGTAACAAACTTTTCAATTAATATTTAAAGCAACCAATACGGCGATGCAATCAAACAAATTATAAACACTTTATACAAACACACGTGAGGTAAACAATAATAAAATACACTGAATTATTTTTTTTTAATCTGAAATTTATCAAATCATAAAAACAACATTACGTTATTTTACTTTTTTTACTTATCGCAAGATATTCTTTGTTTGTTTCCTTTGAACAAATTTACCATCGATTACGCGCGCGCTCGAGTAGTTGTTAACACGTGATCTTGCATTACGAAGTAACAATAGGAGATGATCGTCTTCTACCGCTTTTTGACTCGGGAAATTTTCATTTACGCGCTAGAGGGCCACGTTAGTGAACTCAGTTGACCTTAAAAACTTTATTTCGTCATCGGAGGAGGGTTCACGTTGAAGGCGAGATGCCGCGGCGTGAAAATGATGATCTTATGTCGCCTTCAGAGCCGACAGAGGGAAGATTACGACTGGAGCTTAGGAAACTGACGAATTCCGACGGTTGGGTTGCGGCGACTCGAGAATCTAGGTTTGTAAACATTTGTATTGTGCTTAGTCATGCGTTACGATTTTGTTATGCACATGTCATTTTTGTGTTGCCAAATTTAATTTGTAATTTTAGTACAATTAGTTTTGAAAATAAAGTATGGTTAGATCATGGTAGTTTATTTAAAAGACCAGGGTAAGCAGTTGGTAGCCAGTGTTATGCAACCACTGTAACTAAAATGTGAGTGCACATCAAATTGAAATTTGCATATAATATAAGTAAATAAGATTAAAATATAAATTTTTGATATTACAATGTTGTATTTGTATAAAACATTTGTTTAGTCTGTTAATTGTATACATACTAACATACTACTTGTGCCTCTGCAGCTTTGAATATGGTATAGGTATATTTTTAGCAGTAAAATAAGTTTATTGTAAACTAGATTACTCAAAGTTATTCTGCCTAGTCGAATTATTTGTCACACACTGAACTGTTAACGGATTGGTGGTCGGATCAAAATCAGTTGCTAGCTTGTCAGTTATGTTCTTAGGGAAATCATCAGTGGAAGTTTCCAGATTTAAGAGGTTTACCTGGGTTGAAAAAATGTGTAGAAATCTGTATTGTATTGGTGGAAATGTCTTCTTTTTCGGTTACCGGTAACCCAAAAGTGGTTTCAATATTCTAGAAAGCATGGGACATGCAAAAGATACTAACAATTAATTCAAGCCTTCAAAAATTTTACAAAAATAAAAGAATGTACAATACAATGTAATTAAAAACAACAAGTCTATATATCTCGAATGCATATTTAATTTTTCTCTGTTGCACTTAACAAGATCTTGTCGAAAACAGCTATGCTTTCTCAGTATTAAATTGTCTCCTATTTGTAAATTTTATATCGCCCCAAGCCCCCAAGCATTTGGCATTCAAAAGATTTTGTGTAAATTTCCAGTGGAATAAGTAAATTTTAATGCATGTGGGTATTACAGGCATAATGTAGTACAGGAGGGGAACTTACGAATCAAGAATTTCTTTTTCTAATTTTGTTATTTTTTGTTTTAGTTATCCACTATTAAATGTTTCGTGACTAAACAAAGTATAAACTATAGGCAATAACTGCACTTTATTGTTTTGTAAATGGGTGTGTTTCCAAATAAAAAATAATTTGTCTAAATATAAGTGCATGAAATGCAACATAAACTATTTTAATATATAAAGACATAGGCCTCATCTGTCATTCAATAAAGTCATAGTGATATTTCCTTTATATTTTGGTTTAAATAACATTAAAATAATGTTAAGTATTATAAAATGCGCTGCACATTTGAGGTATAACTAAAGTTTTATTATGGCGTCCTAAAACAACCCGCATGCTGGAGTAAATACAACCCACATATGGAGTAAATACAACCCACATGCTGGAGTGGTACATAATTTGGTTGTGCGGGTAAAAGTTCGCACACCACATGTGGTGCAAAACGTGTATAGACGAGAATGCACCATGAGTAAGGAAAAGCGAAAAATATGTGCAGCAAACGTAATACATAAGCTACTAAGATAGAAATAAGACCAATGCTTTTCATCGGGTTATTACGTGATTAAATTGGATTATTTTATTGTCATTTAAATGTAAATATGTGAATTGAAATGGAATGTGGAACATTTTATTCTGGAATTTAAATGTAAACAATGTTATGTAAAACAGAACGTGAAACAATTTTAATATCATTTAAATGTGAATAGGTTCTGTTAAACAGAACTCTTCATATAATAAACCATGGACATTTAATTTGCATTAATTTTGTTTTCCCTGTCCTGATTTAAATGGCGATTTTTCTAGTCTCTAGGTACTAAAATTCTATTTTGCCCCTCCATATGATAAATATAATTAAAAAAACTCTTTTAACTACCGTATTATTAAATCTTAATTTTTTGTATCAACAGCACTGCAAGCAGCAGCAGAGCCTCCACCCCACATTCAAATTCACCGAATCCCAATGCACCTCGACGTGGTAGACCACCTGGCTCCCTTAACAAAATTAAAAAGGACAAAACTCAGAAAACTGGACGTAAAAAGCGACAGTCGAAAAATCCAACCAAGTTTAAGATGGTTCTGGAAAAAGATGATGATTTTTATGTAGATTATCTTTCTCCAGAAGATTCAGATGTGAGCTTCATTCTTTCCATTTTTTAATATTAATCTGTAATAGTTACTAACTACTGGCTACTCAACCAGTATGATAGTATTGTATGCCAGTGTGTAGATTGGTTTGTAAAACCACTACCACTACTTCTATTTTTGATGTAATAAAACTTGTTTTATTCTTTACCCCATTTTCTTTTCCCAGAATGACTCGATAAATTTGAACAATGCACATAAACCAGATTCCGTTGGTTCAATGAGTGACGGTGATTGTTATCTGGATAAGGATGACTTGTCCTCAGTTGAAGGTAGGCTACATTTAAACCCCCTTTAAAGAAAATAACATAAAAATTACATGCCTTATGTAACAGTTATATATGCGATTTTAAACTTGCTGCAAAAAGTATTTCATCCTGGTTATTTATTCAAACTTTTAAGCAGTTGCAGCATATCAACTATAAGCATCTGTATATATATATAGTAATATTTAAATGAGGCGACTTTACAAATGGAATTTATGGCTCAGTAAATCTGCATTGATAATTGACATAATGTTATGCAAATTTAAAACATACCCACCCTGTATAAATTTACTGTAAGGTATCACACCAAACCATCTTTTAAGTTATTTTTAGAATACAAAAAAAGGGCAGATTGAATTGTAATAATTCCTCCAGGCCGGTTATCCCCATTCACCTTTGAAGAGGAGGAAGAAGAGCAAGAGGTTGATGTTCCCAAGTTGGATCTTCCACCTTCATCCAATGACCTCCTCATTCGGAACGAGTCGCTTCTGTCGGCTTTGTCCGTGTACGAGGTGACTCCTAATTACTTGTTTTAAGCAATGTTAAAAGGGGATGGCATTACATTTGACTATGGAACTGCTTTTTAAATAATTTAAATAATAAAGAGTTGAAACATTCTTCAGTTGTAATATTGGTGCAGCATGTAATTTTCAATGTTGCCTAAATTATTTTTCAAATTTTATCAAATGTGATCCTTATAGGTTTTAAGACACTTCCGTAACCCGCTACGCTTGTCTCCGATGTTGTTTGAGGATTTCTGTGCTGCGTTGATCTGTGATGAAACAACTGTTTTATTAAACGAGGTTTTAAATTATTAAACTTTTATTTTAAGCATGATCCAGACAACCAGTAAACCTTAATTTTGCCAAAATGGTATTGTTTTTTTAAATGTTTTATCATTTGTTTATTCTTGTTCTCTAATTTATCATTTATGCCATAAACTTTGCATTTTAGAATGAATATTTCCCTAGACTTTATATTTTGTCCCACATTTACTTACACTTGGATTATCTTATATTTTCTCTGTAAATGAAACGAACCCATGCTTTCGCAGTGCCACATCACACTTATCAAAGCTTTGCTTAAAGAAGAGGAAATCCAAGGCAACACGTTTGTGCCAGCGGACCAGAAAGATGCCCACAATGCCGCATTATATTTCATTGACTACCTCACATGGCCAGAAGTGATCCGGGCGTACATAGAAAGTTACGGATGTTTTCATGATGTAATAGCTGTAATGGAAGATCCAGATTATCCAAGAGTTTCTGCTGATAACAAATTGAAGGTGATTTTATGTATTAAAAGTAGTTAATCCCAACCCCAACGGGATGTTTTGTAATATTTGCTAAATTTAAAGTGCGTACAGGAGCGAATCTATGAAATCTCTAATTTTAAAACCTTTTATAGTTTCCGTTACTAGCTGTTGATCTCTTTTTAAATGAAATCAACTTCCATTATTGAATAAAGCACTTGAACTTACTGCAGTTTGTTGCTTACAACTATGTGAGCCGCATCTGGTATCTATTTTTAAACTGGTATTTTGTCATCATTAAACTTGCATGTAATCCTTAAATTTGTTAAATGTCAAGACAATATTGGATTGCAGTAATTTTTGTTCTTGTAAGCCCAGTGTGTTTTAACCGTGGAGTTTTGAAGTAAGTAACAATTTTAATAACCGAAACACTATTACATATTCAATATTCCAGGCTCATTCTTATGTGAGGGTGTTTCAAAAACTTTCAGGCTAGACGTGGTGACAAAAAAATTTGGTTAATTCTAGAAGTGTAAAAAAAATTATTTTTTAGTTTAAGAGTTTGCGGTACCATTTTTAACACGACACAGGTTGCAATAAAATAGTTTTAAATTAGCAGAATACCGGGTGGCTGTTGTTTTGGGAGGTTTATAAAAATTATTAAGAACAATATTACTAAATATATTTTTAATATTAATTACATCGCCAAAAATCCATAAAATATTGGGCAAGTAAGAATTCACTCGCGCGTAAAAGCTCACGCGAGTAATGAGAGTAAATCTTCAACGCAAGTAAGTCTTTTAACCAAAAATAAAACATGTTATAAAATGCACCATGTGTATAATAAAATGGTCTCAATGATGAGAATTTATTTTTTTATTTCCCTATACGCCAGTTGAATAGTAAGGGGTCGCAGTAAACTTTTATTTGCAAGAGTAAATTCTTGCACGGCGCGTATCACGCGAGTAAATCCATAAGTGTTACTTGCAATACTTGTGCGGATTTTTGACCCTGTTATTAAGTGTTTTATTCGGGTTTGGTAGGTAGCCTGTTGCTTCTGTAATTTCTTGTACCTATCACAGTCCAAGTAAGTCTTGTTTTGCCAAGCTGGTAATTCAAATGTTGTGCGGAAGTCCTGTTGTAACGCTACACGAGTACATATGCTTTATCAAATTCTTAAAATAGTCTTTTACCCTATAAACATCGCTTTACAATTAACTGATCCCAGGTTCTACAACTGCTGACCGATCTCTATGTGAGGTCAACAAAGATCCGAGACGAACTGATGAAGAACGGGACCATCCACTACGACGATCATTGCAGAGTTTGTCACCAACTTGGTGATCTGCTCTGCTGTGAAACCTGCCCTGCAGTCTACCATCTTGCATGCTGCAATCCACCACTGCAGGAAGTAAGAAATTGTTTGATCACAAATTCTAATCGGCGCATGGATGTGTGTGAACTCGAGTTGGTTTTTGTTATACATTTTAATATAAGACATTTGTTTACACACATAACATAGACCTTGATCTCTATTTTTGCATTTTCTTAGCAGTAAAGGGAACATAAAAGAACTAGAAACTAATTCCTAACAATAGTTAATACATTCACATTTTTTACTCATCAATGCTCAGTACTGATTAACAGGCTTTGTAGACATTAACCCTTTAGAAACGAGATTGTTTTTGCGTAATTTGCGCGTTTAGACCGAGTCCGCTTTGTAGTGCTCTAGCGCCTCTCGTGTTATAGTTAGAACAAAATGTTCAACACTAGAGTTGTTCGAAATAAAATTTCCAAAATTTCTGAAATTTTTATTTTTTGATGACGTCACTACTTGGGGGTCCACGTCATATTCTTTCTTATACAATGCTATAGTTTTTGATCTGTTTACAATACAGCCTAACATATTTTTACAAAGTTACTCAGAAACAAATTTCCTACAATTATATTATAATTTTGGTTTGATGACGTCATCAAAATATTATTACGTCACTGATTTCATGTTACAGGTCCACCCATGCCAAATTTTTTTTTGTTTTTTTATTATAAAAAATGTTAGAATAGCAATTTAGATTGCTATTAAGTCCATATTGCTTTATCTTACTACTTTTTCCTTAAAATAAACTATAAATGAAGGGTTTGGACCAAATTGTGGACTATAACCCTAAAGATACTCAAAACTCCCCCAAAAATGAAAAAAAACTGGTAAGATCACATTCGGGACATCCCAAGAAGCGAAACTGATTCTACTGCCATAGAGACATTAAATAAAACAAACCTTTTGAGCGTAGTATTAAAAAAAACGTTTTTTAGTGATAATTTTCCCTCAAAATTACACCAAAAAAAGTCATAAAATTCAACTAAACTTTACTTCAAAATTTCAAATGCAAATTTATGCTTATTTTTGCTGTTTTCAAAAGATATATCATATAGCTTTCCAAAGAGACCAAACTTTAGCAGTTTCGACAAGAAATGTTGGAGATTTTTAATTTTGAATGATCATATGTCAAAAAGGACAAATTTGTTCTTATCGTTTCTAAAGGGTTAAAAAAGTTTTCTTCTAGTCAATCCAATTAATCTCAAGTGACACCCTTTTTTGGCCCAGTTTTAACTTTTCCTTTTTTGTAAAAGGTGTAGGTTAAAACATACGACCTTTTCAGGTACCAGAAGACGAGTGGCAGTGTGAAGTATGTGTGGCACACAAACTCAACGGCGTTTCAAACTGCGAGCAAGAATCAGAGACAAGTGGTCAGTATCTGCGCCATGAGCCAATCGGGGTCGACAGGCACGGAAGAAAATATTGGTTCATTATCCGTCGGCTCATTGTGTAAGTGCTGTGTTTAGTTTCATGATATTTTATGCATTGATCTATTTACCAGTATTGTTTGTAATAATTATGTTGTAGTTTTTCAATATTTTGTATTCCATAACAAATAAGTGATGAACAATAATTTGGTCTTAAATTAAAAATAATTAATTAGCAAAAGGATTTAAACTATACCAGAATTTAGTTGTTATTTTAAAATTAATTTTTTGGTAAATTTTGCTGACAGATTGGTAAATCTTACGAGTTTAATTTATATATTTGCAGAGAGGGTCAAAATGAGTTGCATTATTACTCCACAATTGAACAATTTAATTATCTCTGTTCGAAACTGGATGCTGAAAAGTATGAAGCTGTTCTTTGTGAGGTAAGAATGTCTATTTTATTTAAAAAAAATGTGAATTGGTTGACCGTTATTTTGTCTTTTTTGTAGGCGTTGCATGACATTTCTGGAGAATTTAAATACCAGGCAAAGATCACCGACCAACTAACCAATGATGTGAAATGGAATGGTGCCAAAACTTGTTTGGAAATAGTCAGGGGTACGATACTTTTTTGTGGTGTGGCAGTTTTTGTAAATTATGGTCGTTAAAGTTAACTTTTATTTGCATGAACTTTTGCTGTTTTATAATTGTATTCACTGCAATTTCATTAACGTAATATTTTTAGAAAACATAAAAGAACTAATAGATGAAGAGAATCGTAAAGAAGAACAGAAAGTTAAGGAGGAGGAAGAAAAAAGAAAAGAAGAAGAGAAGAAGAGAGAGGAAGAAAGAAAAATGGAAGAGAAAGAAAAAGAGGAGCAAATGGACATGGAGAATGCAGAAGAGAAAAGGGAAAATGAGATACTTGCAGAGGAAGAGACGAAAATAGAAGAAACTATGATCAAAGATGAGCAGAATGGACATGAAGTAAAATCAGAAGTGCCTTTACACATAGAAAATGTTGCCTTTACAGAGGAAGTGATTTGTGAATCAGGTGTGTATGTAAACTTCATTTTCATATGTGTTAGTCCTTTTTTTATTGCGATTATTAAAATTTTACAAATTTACTACAATTTACACGATAATCCAATTATTAATCTGATTTGTGTTGTTAATTTGTGGTAGTTGTATGTTGGGCTCTATTTTATCCTATGTTGAAAGTTATCATCTGTTCTTTTTCCAGATGATGTGCAGATGGAGGTTACATGCAACGGGGTGGCAGAAGACCACTCATCTGACACCAAATCTGAGTTTGAAGTTGATAAAGACAATAATCAATCAACTGCAGATGAAATAAAGACTGAACTCCATAAAACAGAAATTGACAGTGATAAAACTGGTTCGGAACCGGATAAAGTAAAGATTGAACCCGATAAAACCAGTTTAGAGAATAAAATGGTTCCTGATTTTGATACAACCAGTTCTGAAACAGAAAAGTGTAATTCCGAACCAGTATTAACCAATTCCGTATCAGACAATGTTAAATTGGAAGCGGATAACACCTCAATGAAAACAGAACCGGTAAAAACTGAAGAAATGGCTTCACCCCATTCTCAACCGAACAACAACTCAATAATCAGGATTAGCCTTCCAACTTCAACTCCTAATACACCACCCACTAAAGTTTTACCCAAACTTCAACCGATGCCAGATAACCTTATACCATTAAAGCTTGCCAACATAAAGGTGCCACTGTCCAGATGTGATGCAATGATCAATAATGCAAAGAGCACACACACCAATGTAAGTAAATGCTACAGTAAACTGAATAAACTTCGCTGTTCTTATTTGACGGCTGTATTTGTTGGATTTTGCTAGTAATTATCATGTCAAAGAGTTCGAACTAATTTTTAGGGCAAAAATCTAATTAACCTGCCTGACAAATAATTTTTTATGACTTTCATGGTGCTGCTATCTCAACCCTTGCTAGGAAAAACTGTTTGAAAAGGGTTGCTTGTCTGTCTGTAAACGGTTTGGATTTTTAAATGATTTGATAATGTCCTTTTATCGGGGTGTGTGGCAGAATTAAAATTAAATTGCTGTTTTTAATTTTTAAGAAAAATACATTTAAAAGGGTCAAGGCACTCCTGCCCTTAACCTACCACCCCTTCATCCCCACAGGTAATCAAAGTTGGTCAAAAGATCCATGTGAAGTCGACCCCACCCCAGCTCACCACGTTGAAGAATTTATTTGTCCTGAGTAAAGATGGTGTCCGAACACCCATACAGCTGGGTGCAGGGGGTCGCATTGTGACTGGGATGGGCAACCAAAATCTGGTGCTACTCAATCAAAATCAAAGCAAACAACAGGTTTCTTGCAATTAAAACCAAGTTTGTTGTAAAACTTATCCTAGACTCATCACTACTCCATAGAAATTTGATCTCTTTTTGCTTTGGAACTTTTACTAAAGTGTTTAGGAACTTTGAAATTATAATTTGTAGTTAACTTTATAATGTGTGCTTTAAAATCAAAATGTATGATGATCAGTAATACCCTTTTTTGGACTTCAGTTTTTTCTAGCAGTTTTCTTATTTTTCTACCTTTCCCCAGACCCCTAACAATCGCGTGAACCGAGAGTTAAAACGTCTTCAATTTGCTGGAGCTGGACCGAAAATGCATAAAATGACCAATTCTCCACTCCAAAATAATTCAAATAACTTTTCAGGTAAATGCTGTGTAAAGTACCAAAGTATTTTGTTTTCCAATAATCTTGCTTAAAAATGTTAGTACTTGATCCCCCTTCAATTATGGTGCTTACACTTGTATAGATGTATCTGACAAGCCGGCCGACAATGCTGAAACAACTCCAACTCCGGTCAAACACAAAGGGCCATTCCGGTAAGTGAATCTTGATGAGCTTCGGTAACCATAATATTTAACTCTGCAGTTAATTAAATAAAAGTTGTGAATTTTCGGTTCCAGAAAAAAAGCCGGTTATCAACTACCTGCGGAACCTTATTTCAAATAGAGACTTTAAATTTAGCTTTTTAAGTGCTTGCTTCTCAATATCCTTTAGGTATATCTATTGTTCTCCTAACTTTTCCTATTATAATTACAAAAATAAACATTGTTTACATTTTTACAGTTTGGGAGAAGACGAAGGCTACAAACACTACACAAACTATTACGTTGAAAACGTTCTTGCACTCAATAAGTATCAGCACAAAGAGGAGAAAGATAGAGACCGACACGTGGGGCACAAGTACGCCGTCAACTCTGCCATCGGGTTCGAATGGGCCGGCACATTGATCGGCTCCAAGGTAGCTTCTGTGGTTCTATATAAGTTTTCTATTTACTCTGACTGTATTGACGCATCTTAACCTGCAATGATGAGATAAATGGAAGTGAAGCAAATATTTAATTGTAATATAGCAATGTGCAATCTAATCTTCTCTCTGATGCAGGATATTTAAAAACTAATCGTATGGACCGATAAAAGCATATGATAGTTTTGTTAGGATATACTTTAACAATTGGCTTTAATTAGCTTTACCCTAAAATCCATTTCCATTTTTTTTTATATTTTATTAAGGAACTTCTTTCCTCCCTAATTATATACTAGTCCAAAGCCACATATACCAATCTTAAACCAACAAACAATTAATACATTGGTAAATAGCCATTTTTAGAAAAGCCATTTTTATTGAAAAACATGCATTGTGCAAAGATTTTGATTATTGGTTCTCATGTTTATTTAAAAAAAAACATAACTCTATCATTGAAACCTTTCCTTCCATTGCAGGATGAGATGGTCCACACTCTGCGCTCTGCGTTGTTCAGTTTCGAGCAGCAAATCCCGCTTTGCTTCATGCATTCTCGATGGGACCAGTATCGCAAGATGTGGGGTCGTATGCTACTGAAGAACGACTCGGTTCGAGCGTTCGCTGTCGTGCTTGGGATACTGGAGATGGCCATCAGGAACAACGCGAAAAAGCCAGTTTGGCGAGAATCCATGGGACAAGTGACGTAAGCATACATTTGGAGTTTTTATTGAGCTCTTTTGATTTTATTGTTTGGTTAAATTATTACATGAAAGGTGCAATCCACAGAGCAAATTACCTATAAGACTAAAACCAATCAATTGTCTGCAAATGATTTCATCTGAACTAATGCAATAAGTAAAATCTTTTGAGAAAATAGAACTGTTCTGGTACAATATACATCTTGTTTTCTTTTATACAATATTGCTTAAAGTTCTGATCCATCCTAGCCTTTCAGAATAACTCCCCATTGATATTTTTATTACCATCATCCATTCAGCTAAGAGTGAGACATTGGGTGATAGATTAAAAGGATAACAAGCACTTCTAATTAATACTTAACATAGCACTAAATGTATTATTCCATATGTGACTTATTTCTGCGATTTCAAACACTCCTTTTCTCATCTGCCCCCTTTTAAAACACAGTAAATATTTTTTCACATCAATGTTGTATTATTTGCCGTTTGCTTCAATTCGATCCCATTTTAATATCGACTTCATGCAGGTTACGGAGATTGGCGAATTCGGAAAAGGAAGATTATGAGAAGAAGAAAAAGAAGAGAGCAAAGGAGGAAGAAGATGCTGCGAACCTGAACGCTGTGTGGTGTAAATACCCGTTGCCTGTTCGTAGTATGTTGGTAAGTGTATTACCATCTATGTGCTGTATATGTATGTATGCAGGCTTTAAAAGTTGTATATGTAAAGTAAACATAAAATTGTAAACGTATAGTAAACTCAAAATATTTTACATATGAGTAAATATATTCTGAAAATATTGGCCAGAATTTCTGTATACTGTGTAACTATCATAATACTAATGTGAAGTTGGATTATTTGCCTTTATCATGTAGTTTGAGTGACAGCTGTTTCCCAGGTGTGGAAGATGAAGGGTGAGGAATATCGGATCACCGGGGGAGATGGGTGGATGTGGGTGTCGTCCACTTTCCGAACAAACCCCACCCCTGCCAAGTTGAAGTCTTTTACTACAGTTCCTACCACCGGGGGAGTGAGCGGGCTGGAAAATTGCAATGTCCTTAATGGAGTTGCCGATAAAGGTTCGAATATGACTGCTGTCGATGAAGCTGCTTTGTCAAATGGCGGAGAACAACTATCAGGGAACGATGTAAAAAACTCAACAGGGAATATTGAAGAAAATGCGTTAGGTAACACTGAAGAAATTCGATCAGGAAACACTGTAGAAAACTCATCATCAGAGAAAACCAAAGAAAATTCTTTAGTTAACACTGCAGTGGTATCAACAGGCGACACTTCTATAGTTATCCCAGGCAACACTGCAAAAAATCCAATGGACATTGTTGAAAATACTCAGGACAAGTTGCTAAACAATAATATAGAACCATCCATGGTCAGCAATTCACATATTCCACAAACAACTTCGAATATCACTGCTGAAACACCATTGGTAAACACTGCTGATAATGCAGTGAAAAACACTGCTCAAAATAATGTGGTAAACACTTCTGAAACACAAGTGGCAAACTTTGAACAAAATTTATTGAACGCTTCTGCCAAACCTATGGTGAACTCGGCTGAAAAACAGGCGGTAAACAGTGTTGAAAAATCAGTAAAACCACCGGTCAAAGTTTCCGAAAAACCTCCGATCACAGAAGAAGAAATCCAGAAATTACTATCAGCAAGCGAAGTGGTAAATGTCTCCAGAAACCTCCTCATGCGCACAGCGGTTTACCTTCGTCGGTGGGAGCCGTCAAAACTCGATAAATTGCTCCGTTGGCGGTGAGTTTCATATTTTTGTTATTTCCTACCAATAACCAATCTATTTTGCAGCTCTATCTAACCATTCTATTTTGCAGAATATTACAGGAGAAGAAGTTAAAACTTGGCTTGTTAAAGCAAAACCAAGCTGCAGAAAAAGAAGTCAAAAACATTGCACCCTCTGACAAAACCGACCAATCATCCACACCCGCCAGCCAAGTATTAGCATCGCTTCCATTTAAAGTCGACAAACCGATGTTAAACGACTCAGTAAACTCTGGATCGGAACTAGAAATCTCTGACGACGAGGAATCTGTGAAAACGGTTGTTGAAACTTTGTGTGACGAGATCGTGGGTAAGGTGGCTGGGGAACCACCTAAAAAGACCCACATCTCGAAGATAAGCACTTCAAACTCTGTTACGACGTCATCCACTAGCTGGACTAGCGGTGATGGAAACGTTACAACTGTGACAACGAAAACGGTAACAGCGGTCACCGTGAGCAGCACCACCTCTGTGTCGCAGTCTCTGCAGTCGCCGCGCACAGCGGAACCGGGAATTAGCGTAACCGAAGAAACCTCTGAAACGAACTCTTCCCTAAGAGTCGATTACATCAACAATAAGGTTTCGACCGACTATTCAAAATCCCATTTGTCACGGCGATTCCGATTTTATAAACGAGGTTTTGACTCGACGGTAAAAAAATCCTCCTCCGCTGTCAGTAAATCTTGGAAACTTGAACGATTTAACGAGAATAACGTGAAAAACAAAGTTGCCAGTATAAAGGTAAGCTGATCCTTCTGTATATTAATCGATCCATAACGCTTCTTTGCGCAGATGCCAATTCCTTGGAAATTTTCAATAGGAAAAGGGAAAAAGAAAAATATATTCAGGTGAAAAGTGTGCAAATAAAATTATATTCAAAAAGTTATAAATTCAACCATTTTTCAACAGACTGCCGAAAGCGAATGTTCGTTACCTTGTCGTACGAGCTGGATTGGCTTATGCACCACATGGATTTCATTTTGTAAACAAACTACCAACTTCGCTAGGTAATTATTCGATTAACATGGTTTTTAGTCATTTTTTAAAGTTTTTTTTTTAAATTTTCAAAGGTTTATTTTTTTAAGTTTGTGGGTGAGATTGCAAAATATTGTAAAAGAACATAATCCTTCTGATATTAAACTCGTTTTTATAGGTTGATTTGACATGCTCTTCAATAAAAATAGGTTTATTTTTAAATATATATTTATATATATAATCAGTGGCGTACCCAGGATTCTGTAACCGGGTAGACAACCGCGAGTGAAGCGAGCAAACGATTGCGCGAAATTTTTTTTTTCTCTATTTTCCCTGCATATACAGCAGAAAATCGCTCTCAATGCTATAGACGCAATTTAGTCAAAGTTGCGCTATGTATAACAATACTACTATTTTATATAAATTCCGCATTGCCCAAAAAAATATTCTGGTAATTAGGGGTGCGAAAAATTATTGGTTATGGTTAACCGTCATGTCAAATTTTAACCGTTTAACCGTTTTTTTAACAGCTCATTTTTTAAACTCTTATTTGTTCGTTGATTGGTAAAACGCACACTTTTCAGACGTAAAATAGCTGTCTGACAACTTCAATGCTATGCATAGAGTTCGGCGTAAATACGAAATTAGGTTCAGTTACGTAATTCGGAATGGCGTTACGGACGTCAAATCAAAATTACGTAATTACACATCTCTGCGTAATCATTTAAACGTGAATTGCACGTCGTTGTAAATATACTTTCTCAGCAATTTCTTGTTTTTTTAATCTTAGCAAATTAATTTGGCTTTTTAATTTTTGTTTTAGTAAAATATTTCGAACCACCGATAGGAATAATCACAATCGCGGTAAATACACGTGATCTTGGATTCGGGCCAATTTCCTTATCTGGAATCAGCGCAGCAAGATAAAAGGCAACGCCGCCACGCTCTGCGGCTTGTTAATTTCTTTGCCAAAAACGATGCCGATTTGACAGTAGCCTAAAAAAAAATCGGATAACAGTTAACCGATTGTTGTTACATCAGTTAACCGTTTTTCAAATTAACCGTTAATTCGCAGGTCTACTGGTATAATAAAAATCCTTTACTGAAAAATGTTTATTATCCAAATGATCACCCACTATTCCTTTTGTAAATTAAATAAATCATTATATGAAAAACTGTTTCGTCCAAATGTCAATCAAATCTCCGAGAGTGAACCACGCAGACATCTGCACCTGGTGAGAGAGCGAGCGCGATAAGCCCCCCATCAAAGGAATAAAGACCACCACGAGTTGCGGTTTCCTACAGGCTCTCGGAGCTTTGACTGACATCTGAACTAAACGCCATTTTGTTTAGAGCCACAATTAAACGTTTATAAGTATATACAATTTCGTACAGTCAAAATCACAAAAAATGCTTTACAATCAACTATGTCGTATATTTCAGCTATATTGCACCATTAGCGGTAAGCCTGCAATAGCATTTTTAATTACCTTCCGTATTGATATTCGTATTTCCGTAGTTTCATATACGGTATTACCGGACTGTGGCACGTGGTATTCTGACGAATGACAGTGTTATAACGCTATGTTGTGTGTTTTTAATCAAATTAGAAATACGGCAAGAAAATTAAATCATGCGAAGAAATGGTTTGATATGAAAACACCTTAACATCTACAACCTTCGTGCAAAGTCTTAATGTCCGTGGTGCCTACACTGATTACAATCTCCGCAAATGTAATCGGTGATAATAAAAGAACATTGAGAAACACGCGTTTAAGTCTATGATTACGTAATAGTTTAATGGATCCTTAGTTCCTTAACCACATGGTCAAAAAGACGCAAACGTTTATTTTGCAAGCAAAGCAATATTTTTATATTGGAATGCGATTTACGCGGTAATTCGTAGAGAACGACGAAAGATCGCTTTGTTAAAACCTCTGAATACTTTAAAGATGACTCGCGTAATTAGAATTACGGAGAAATTTAATATCGCCTCATAATCTTTATTTTTTTCATTGCTTTTTTTTTTGATTGTCCCAGAATCTTGGGTAGACAGTGTCTACGTTGTCCCCCGGCTAGGTACGCCACTGTATATAATGTATATTGTATATATATATTTATGTTATATATAACAAGCTTTTGGTAAATAAGTATTACCAAAAATTATTATATTCATATTAACACAGTATTGGAAAAGTTTTCCTTAAATAATATTATAATAGAAATTTTAGATTTAAGTATAAACTCTTTTTCCTTGTTGACTTCCTAATTCGATTAAAATCTACAGAGTTGTACTGGCCCTACCCGTGCTGCCGGCCAACCAATGGAACAGCATGGAGGTTCAAAATACAAAGCGCAAAGACATTGGCGAGTATTGCTCACCTGCTACGAGTGTTGTGGCATAGTATCAAGTGGGATGACATGGTGACAGAACCAGTGGATGAGTAAGTACCTGTGACAACTACGATCTTATATATTGACCACCATCATAAAAACGCAGTATGTAAAGCTTAACTAATTTCAGAACAAAGAATGTAGGCCAAAACCCCATGGGACTGTCATCACCTTTGCTATGTAAGATCCATAGGGAAATGGCAAAGTCTGTACAATTCAGACTGTTGAATTTTGATGGAAATTAATAAGAGTTTGTGACACTTAC
>CH002481.1:16862-65253 GCA_000149265.1 Ciona savignyi
GAGAATCATAAAATTACTTTTTATTTTATTTTTGCAATAATAAATACACTATTATTACTCGTATAAAAGAACTGGATACTAAAATCCAAACTAAATAGTTATAAAATTCCAATACGAACAAAGAAGACGCGTGCGCCTCATCTATATTGCACTCTTTGCTTTCCCTGCCACCAGATATAAACCGAATTATTACAGAACAGCTGAATGATGATGTCACATCACGATTTAGAACAGCGATCTGCAACCTTGGCACGCGTCCCACACTTCGCACGCGAGACTTATTTTCATGGCACGCAGCTTGTTTTAACGTGCACGCAAATTCTGAAACTGGAGAACAGATTTCGAATTCGATATTGGTTTGCACGCGAAGTTGCTCTTATATGATATTATTCATGACCTGGACTTCGTTGCGTCAATGGTTGATTATTCTATATCAATACCCAGATTTCATGCTGCATTTTAGTTCATACAAAATGACCACCTCTTACTGGTAGCGCTTATATTCACGTAACAAATAATATTTAATTTATTGTATGATCGGCGTTATACTGTGCCGGACGTGTTGCACATCTTTGATAATATGGCATAAAGTACATGAACCAACAACGGACAATGGCACAATAAGAAACATTGACCATGTCTTGTATAACCAAAAATAGATGGTTCTGTTTTTCATATTGTGTACAATACTGAAAGATATCGCATTCTCCACACTTACGTGAGGTGGGATTGTTATCATAATGCGAAAAATAAATAGCCTTATTACAATGTAAACAGTGACGTTACTGTCCGAGAGGCAGGCCCAATCGTTGGTCAATGTCACGGATTAAATCCCATGTCGGAGTAGCGTGACAATTCGAACACGTCGGCTGGTTTACAAACGTGTCTTTGGTGACCCCGACGGGCGATCGCACGAGACGTTTACCGGTGATGATCAGATCATACATTAAGCTCATGCATGAGCGCATCTTCTCGGGGGTTCCCCCAAAAGACGACTCCAAACAGTGCAAGAGACGGGTGTATTGAAGATTGAATTGATGGTTAAAATGGTGAGCGTCGGTACCGGGTTTGTACATGGTGCTGGTGGGATTCGTTATTATCGGCCAGACCCCGTTCTCATAGAAGGGGATTTCCTCGCCCATGAAGCAGAACGCTTCATCGCTTTTCAAATCGGTCGGACACTCATAAGATGTGAGGTTCAGGCAAGATATTTCGCTGTCGAGCGACGGCCTTTTCATTTGGAGCAACTTTCGACCGTGAACCATCTCCATAAACCTCACGTAATGAGAAGTTTGGAACGATAAAGCCCCGCCGGTTCTGGTAGATTTAAAGGGTGAACAGGGACTTCCCCCTTCACCCTGGTAAACTATCTCGACAATCGCTTGAATCGCGGTTTTGAGATCGGTGACTGGGAAAAGAGGGGAAGTCAAGTTCGACCCTGATGGAAATGGGTCTCGTTCCACCCTCTTCACTTTGAAACTCGTATGTCGATCGTTCATCACAAGTTCTTCTTTCTTCATTTCCTTCGCCCAGAATTCGGACGTTTCTTTAATGTTGTTTTTAACCTCTGGGTTATACCAGTATGACATGTTCAACTGCTTGATCGGGTCTCCAACAAATATAGTCCCAGGTCCAATGCCGTTCAGCCCGTCCATTTGAGCGCACGACTCCAATAAACTAGCGACAGATAAAATTCTTGTGTAGAGTGACCCAACCGTGTTTACGGGCACCGTCGTCCTTTTCAATTGATTCAACGCTTTCATCTTCACAGATTCCCAATTCCCAAGGAGTTGTGTCTCAACAGTGGCACCCGACTCGTTGTTGTCACCACAATTCTGACTATAACATTCTTCGAGCAACTGGTCCATGCTGCTTGTGGTTTGGACACTAGAGGCATTAGGGAGCAGCGACCATAAATGGACGATGTCAAAGAGATTCTGAAAAAACACACAAAGTGGTAATTTGTGGTTTTAAAAGGTAAGTCTCGGGTGAGTTAGAAATAGTTAAATATCTCAGAATAATCAAAATGCCCTACGCGCCCATTGATGGGAAAAAGCATGGGAGCAATCATCAAATTACCTCACACCCACCCGTCGGGTTACCGGAGCCAATACAGTGTGTTGTGTATTATACCGTCCCTTTTATTTAGTAAAACCCATTAATACAATCCGATTAATACCTCGTTATCAAAAATCGTTGTCTCACACACGAGAATAAACATGACCGATCGGTTCTCCGCTGAGACACAACATAGTGAAGATCAACATATAAACCACGTTTCCACGTTTCCATTACCTTTCTATCTTCCACAGGAGAAGGCTTCTCAATCTGCATGAACACATCTTTCACGTAGCCCAGGGAGAATTTCTTCAATTGCGCCAACACAAGTGGAGCGATGTCGAAATCCCCTCCGACCGCTAGCTGTGTTGGGTAGATTGGAATGTTCTCCATATCGGTTAAGTTTACCGAACCTCCAATCTGGAATATTTTAATTTGCTTGAAATGGGTCATTTAGATAAGGTTAATACAATAGGATATTAATGTTTATTCCCCGTAAATGGAAAAACGCAAGTGGGTTAACACACGAGGAATCGTCAGATTACCTCGCGGTTGCCGGAGCTATTATAAGCTGCTGTGTATGATTCAATCTACTCATGTTTAACTTCCTTATCTCCGTGGGCACCACAATGACAGTCGTATTACAAGGAAATTTACAACATTCAATCGTTTCCTAGTCAGGTAATTGTGTGAGGTTGATCAAGTAATTGTGTGAGGTGGGGTGATAACTACGCCGATACTTAATTTAATCTCCATCAAGGTTACTTCTCTGCAAGTTTGCATTTTGTAGACAACACACTAAACGGATGTTATAGTTGTCGATGGAATAAATTTTAATAGTCCGTTCGAACTTCTCATATATTATCAAAACATACTGCAATAGCTCCATAAGGATATACACAAGGTATTTCTACAACAATCAGTGTCTCTCTTCCAGTCCTAGAGATAGACATGAAAACATCAACCTCTGATAATCCCAGTTGTCTCATGTGTCTCGCATACAACTTATTCTAATAGCCCCGGGAACCCATCCGAAAGCTCGATGACGTTTTCTGACTGACCTTATAATATTTGGTCCAATGGGGAGCCATATCCAAAGACAAATATTCTTATAGACATGAAAAAGTTACCTAAAAAAATATTCTAATAAATATCCCATTTTAAAAAAATTCAACTTACAGCATTCAGAAAATTCCCTGCCAAAGACAAATGCAACATTTCTTCGGTGTAAATGGATTTCAAAACTTTAGCGATTTTCAAATTCCTTGTGAACTCGGTTTTCAAACTGAGCCAAGCGGTGAAGTAAGGTGGGATGGTGGTCAACTCAAGGTAAATCGCCTTTTGCAGCAAATGTTTCAGATGATGAAGGTTTGATTTGACCTTTGCCGCACTGCAGATGTCCGATGCTGTGAAAGTGGTGAAGGAATTGAATGGTGGTGGGATAGTCTGGTATATATACGGGTGTCCCAACAAAATGACACCATTTTAAAATCACACATTGAAAGCCTGTAAATTCCAGAAACTCAATAAGCACGTGTGTTGTACTGTTGACAACGCGTAAATGACAATATTTTTTTAAATAAATTATGTCAACTCATATGCCTGTTAAATTTCATTGATTTCGAGTTCATACTTTTTGTGATATTTGCATCTTAATTGGTGTCATTTTTTTGGGACACCCTGTGTTTAATAAGTTAAATTGAAACATGTCATGACCATTACAACAAGTGCATTCGACAGATTACCAAATGTCCACCGTCGGGATACCGGAGCTATTGCCGTGTGTTGAATGCGATGGTAACACCACTACACTTTTATTGAAACGATTTAAATACTCTTGCCCAATGACGTATTAACTAGTTGTCAGGTTTGAATAACATGTTTGTGCCAACTAGACAGTGGCTGGTTTTATTCCCGAACCTTAGTATACTCATGTACGCCCCCTTAGATGGGATAACAAGGGCCGTGGTAACTACACTTACATAGTGTCAACACTTAGTTAAGTCACAACTAAAATTATCTGGGTCCATTGGATGCGTATCTATCACAAATTTTAGTAATATCGAACATTAAAACACAGTGCTACAGCTCGGGCGAAAGTAGGCTTTGATATCAACTTTGATATCAACAATTGTTGTTCCAATATAGAATAAACGATGTTTAGGCTATACAAGCCAATGTATAATCTAACTCACTTGTAATCGGTGGGGGAACCGACAAGAGGCGTGACAGCACTGCCTGCTGTCAGTTATCAAATTGATTGGTGCTTACCATTTGCTTACAGTAAGTATGGGTTATTCATGTAAGATAGTTACATTTTGTTGTAAGAGATCAACGTGTAAAAATCGCAAAACTCCCTAAAACTTACGGATTTGATCCACAGTTTCGTTTTTATACTTCATACCACATTGCATCCAGTTCCATATCAATTTCTGCTTACTCAGCGATAAATCTCGTGATGGCGGCATATATCTGTGACGAGGGTGGGTGAATAAGTTTAAGTTAAGCATGAACCAGATATTCACACACCCACTTACTATATATACTAATCACAGATATAATATTGTTAGTATCAACTACTATTACCATATACACAACAGACGTTAATTGCTTCACAAACCCGATTGTAGTAAGCGTACGCGGTATTATGATGAACACCAATGTTTCAAACATTCATGGAATAAACATACATGAGCCTTATATTTGTAAGTGAAACAATGATGTGTGAGCCCGGTGGAATAATGAATTTTACTTAAACCAAAGAAAACGTTTGTTAAGCTATAGCAATGTCACAAACATTTAAAAACACTGCAACACTGCAAATGCTCCGTTATCCTAAATATGGGCATTGCCTCATCAAAATATATATAACTACTCTATTACATTCTATCACCTGGAGTTATCAAAGTCAGTTTCAAACATGACTGCTTTCAGCATCTGCTCCCGGCTTCTAATGTCGTCATAAGATCGTAGATTGATGATTCCATTCTTCCACATTACAGGGTAGAGGTTGTAGTATTGGGTGAATATATCTGTGGAAGATGCTACGAAGTTACTCACAGGTAGCCTTACACTCTAGTGCGTCAAGCAATTAGTAGGAAGGTGATAGGATCGATGCCGTCCTCTCGCTGCTCACTCTCTATGGGAAGGGCACTTTGTAGACATTCCACAAACTATTGGTTTGATGCACAATAACTGTAGCCCATCGTATTTAACGCAGACAATAACTCTGGTAATTTTACAGTTTGCATGACAAAATCCAATAATTTTTCGTGTTATAACGGCGCCCACGTACCCGGTATAAATATAAGCATCATATTTTAAATAATAATTACAACCAACCCAACCGAGAGCACGACGTAATGTGACAGATAGCAATATTAAAACGTCGTTTTCCTGTATTCGAAAACACAAAATTAAAGATTCCATGCGAATTTATTTCTGCATAAACATGCTAAGAAACAAGTAAAACTCACCCTTTACATCTAGCCATGTAGGGCAGGTTTTGACGGGAGTTTCATCATACACCCTCACCATTACCCACAAGACATTGATATACACGTCCGGAACATCCTTTTGAAAGTAACTATTGATGTACTTGTATGTGCGTCCACCGATTTTGTAACTGTGGGTTTAAAAAAAAAATAGTAATTTATACGTTGATGGTTTGGAATCCAGGTTGGGATTTTAAATGATTTAGATATGGTTGTGCTATATTAAAGTTTCCGAATTTTGCATTTTTATGTTTTATCCTCGTAATTGGTATAATGTAGGGGGCGTTATCACAAGGTCAAACGTCAGATTACCTCGCCTATGTATGGTCGGGTGGCCGAACGGTTAACGTGAACGATACATATACCAAACTGTATTTAAAAAACGTCTTTGACAACGAACCCATCGTGGGTTCGAATCAGAGATCAGTAATAAAACAGATAACCTCACCCCCCATAGGTTACGATAAATAAATCACTTGATATAGAATCGCACAACAAATTGGTAAATTTACCTGACTTCCACCTTCATCACGTATAATTGCCCGTCTAAGCCACACCCTCTTGGGTTTCCCGGTGATTTAACAGCAGTGACGTTATGACGCATTAGTCCGCTTGCGTTGGTAGTATTATCAATCGGTATAATCGACAACGCATCCAAAGGGTATGAAATGGGTCTATAAAAGACAGGAAAATTATAAAAAAGACAAGCATTTCCTTCATGATAAGATACCTAGCCTGTGGGCAAACTTACAATTTTTTCACACACTCAGATGAAATGAATACTATAACCATTTGCTAAATTGCAGGTTCGAAACTTGTCGCTAGCTGGTCGGTTGTGTCATTGAGCAAGTCACTTAACCGACATCGCCAGAACCCAGTGGAATCATAGGTTTTACCATATTAAAATAACGTGTGAATGATACACAATACACTGTGAAAGCTCCTGGTGACCCGAGAGTGGACGCGAGTCAATCTAACGATTGTTCGTGTGTTAATGCCACTTGCCCCTTTTTCCATTCCAGGGGATAAAAACAATTATTCCATCCTATCCTATCATTAAAAACTTACAATAAATACTCCATCCAATCCTTTGAATAAAAACTTACAATTTACATGTTGGGACCCCACAATCCACCGGACCATTGGTGGGCACAGCAGCAATGACAACCTTGGCATCCGGGACGGGTTTATTATATCTCGACACGTATGACACGTATTCCTTGCTCTGCCCAACATTTAACCTGATTTGCACTTTATTAAAGACGCCCACAACCACTCCCTTTAAAAATTCTCCAATAACGATTTTCCTGGGGATAAAATTAGAATATATATAATTGTTTCCGACATTAATTAACCTTTCGTACTTATTAATGCCGCGTGACCACAACTGGGTCATTTATGGTATAAAGCACTTAGCAGACACCGTTTAAACTCAATGGATTAATAGGTTGTGCAAAAACATTAGGAATGTCTTATCATATATACTGCAATATCTCTGTAAACCCGACTCTGGGCACGAGATGATCTGGCAATTAAATAAACAAATATATTATTTAAGGTTTAACGAATACAACTTTTTCTCCATTAAACCGTGTCTATTCACTGACGTGTTTTAGGTACTGTAATTTTTTATTCTGTTTTCTTAACTCTAATTAATGTATCGAGGAGCAAAAAAACAAACTAAACTATCATGTTCTACCCTCAATTTTTGCACCGCTTACCACGTGTTGTCCTTTACGTTCTTCTTAACGATAACAATCTCGTGATATTTTAACAAATTCAACTCCCGTTTGCTCAGGTGAGAAATATCAACATCAACTATCCCACCCAGCACCTCATACCAGTGGCCACCCTCGTCTAAGTACTTGGACGAGAAAGACCCATTTTCCGTGATCAGGGAGACGGTTTTGCCTCCTTGCGTCGTGATCTTGTTCTTGCAAATGTGTGGGGAATAGACAAGTGGGAACCTGGATGAAATAAGTGCTCAACATCGGTTTAGACCAGTCATGGACAACACACGGGCTGCGGGCCGGATCCGGGCCGTGAAGGGATTTTAACCGGCCCGCAGACTGCATCCAACCAAGTTAGTAATGTGACCCTTGCATTAGTGAGTAAATTAATATGTGGTTAAGATATTGAATACTATTCATACGATAATCCGACCCACCAAATACTTAATTCCCCCACATCTGAACCGCTTACTAGAGAAGTTACCCAACCCAGGTTTAGATTAATATTTATTAATTGGACATATTGCTTTATGCACATAGTACTATGAACACACACACATTGCAACGAGTGTGCAGAGTTGGAATATGCCAAGTTTGCAGTTCGGTGCCCTATTTTAAACTGGTATCAGACAACTGAAAAAATACATGGCCTTTGCGTTAAACCAGGTCATTTAAAACTAATTTTTTATAACTAAAGTCCGGCCCGTTGGTCTAACGGTTAAGTGAGTCGCCTTTCAATCGAAAGGTTGCAGGTGCGAAACTGGTCGCTAGCTAGTCGGTTGTGTCCTTGGGCAAGGCACTTTACGGACATTGCCCGAAACCAGCAGAATAATGGGTTCTACCAAATTGACGGAACGTGTCTATCATATACAACACACTGCAATAGCTCCGGTAACCCGACGATGGGCGCGAGGTGATCTGACGATTGCCCGTGTGTTAACCCCCTTGGGTTTTCCCATTCACGGGGATAAAGATGAATATCCTATCCTATCCTAATTTACTTACGAAATTACCTGCAGTTTACTTTAATTCCAATGTCATAGTTATTCGTAATAAAAGAACCATCTATACGACCGGTGATTGTGGCCCCGAGATCCAAGGTTATCATTTTATGGCGGTACGAGACAAAGAAAGGGGCAGGAAGTGAGCTCAGATACGACTTCATCATCCGACCAGCTGTTGTCTCTTTGGGGTCGTCATCCGATGTCAGACCTGTATGGGGTTCGGTGGATGAGTTGGATATTTGTACCGTGGTGGCAAATAAATGCGTTAACAACGGTAATAATTGGAATACATGTTGCTATAGTTATAGATGTGTCTTGAAACTTTTGCCATAGTTACGTGCGTATTCCGTAAAATAAAGTACTGTTTCGAACAGGTTCTATATTAATGCGGTCATTGTGTAATAATTTTTAACATTTCACTTAAACATCATCCACTTAAAACCCAACCCACCAATGACTCCGGCCACTCTTCCAGAGAATGAGAAATGATTGTAATGATCGATAACTATCGTGATGCTTAATCGTGTTGCGTTGTTGAATAACTTCTTGTAATAGGAGCTCGACCACTCAAGCTCAGTTAGTTTGCTGCGGTGAAATGTTGTTGTAGTGTGGTATCTTTGTTTGGTTTGACAGATTAGCTTGGTGGGTTAGAGTGTTGCCTTTTAGTAGAAGTGTTGCAGGTTTGAACCTGGTAGCTAGCTAGTCGGTTGTGTCCTTGGGAAATGTACTCAACGGAAACTGCGTGAACCATGTGAAATGATGGGTTCTACCAAATTCAAGGAACATGTGAAACACACACAACACACTGCAATAGCTCTGGTAACCCGACGATGGGCGCGAGGTCATCTGACGATTGCCCGAGTGATAATGTGGCTTGGTTTCCCCAATCACGGGGATTAACAACACCTGGCCTATCCTATTCTCTGTCGGTAAAATCATAGCCTTTAAGCTGAAAAGTTAAATAAACCCAACGACGAGAAAGTCTTGACGGTTGTGTCATTGGAAAAGGTACTCAGCAGATGTCGCCCAAGCTCATATTTTAATTATGAATATTGCAGGATTTGTCTTAAGCCTATACAAAACACACTACAACACACTAAATAAGCTCTGGTAACCCAACGGTAAGCACGAACTAATTTAACGATTGCCTGTCTGATAACGCTATCCATGTTTTTCTACCCATGCAAACATAATAAACTTAAATATCCTGTTGAACCACAAAATCTAATTAATTGCTGCAAAAATCACTCAATTGTTACAAACTATACTTTCCCACAAAACCTTACCTTTTCAATCTAGCCATCCCATTATAAGCGTACCCATGTAGTTTGCGGTCGAAATGCCCGCTGATACGATCCATCTTCTGCTGATCAGCACCCGCCACATATTTTGCCTTTAGAATCCCTGGAATTTCTATGCGAAGACCCCAAATTTCAGACGTGACCTGAATAACGTTAAATAGAATTAGGCGAGGTGCCTTCATAATTATAATATGGTCCTTGCTCAAGAATTGCTGGTTATAATAAGTCACACACATACAATGTACCTGCCAGTCTGCGTCCAATGTGGCCAGCTGTCCTCGTGACGTGTCTAAGAAAACATTGAGCTTAATATGTGTGTGTGTGTTATCTAAATATCTCATCCTATATCTGTATTGATAACCACTCCATCAGTGCCACATTTTCAAAGTCTCTACCGTAAACATTCTCATACAAATCAACCTGGATAAGCACACCACCTATCCATCAGTGCCATATTTCCAAAGTCCCTACCATACACATTTCCACACAAACCAACCTTTATAAACACACCACCTGTCCATCTGTGCCATATTTCCAAAGTACCTACCATACACATTTCCACACAAACCAACCTTGATAAGCACACCACCTGACCATCTGTGCCACATTTCCAAAGTCCCTACCATACTCATTTTCACACAAATCAATCTTGATAAGCACACCGCACTGGTCCATCTTTGCCACATTTCCAAAGTCTCTACCATACACATTCCCACACAGATACACCACCAGGACATACACACAACTAAACCTTTAAACACAGATCCAACAATAGCGTCGGTAGTGGAGCACTTTGATGGCCCAGTACAAATTGATTTCACTGTTGTGTTGATGAAGTAGACATGGCCGCTGCCGTCCGGATTCCAATTGTTGACTTGAAACTTGTACTTTGGCATTGAGTTGTTCTGAAATTTTATTTAATACAATCAACTACTGTGTAGAAGAGTAAGCTTTTATGTAAAATGTATGATGTAGTGAATTGAATAAGTGATAATGCAAAGTATTAAGCACGAATATATATATTGTGCGCATAGAAATATTCTATTTAAATAAGGGACTGTAGATAAACATTTGAATAAACTGTAAATAGGTTACAAAGATTACTGCGGTGTCCGGAAACTAGATTTTTAGATTAACTACAAATCCCAGAAGGTAAATGACGTCAATGAATAATTTGATTTAATCAGATCCATAAGTGCCAATGGTTACATTTACTTATCCAATAAAGCTATATGTAAATGGAGTTAAATTATAATTTCAGGTACTTACTGTGAAACTGACAGTTTTCTCTTTGATCTTGAGCGCAATGTTTGGATAATTGTGGACGTCGAAGTTACATCGCTTGTTATTAACCGTGTTGGCATCATACACAATGGTACCGCTGTAATGAAGCCTAGGCCACGACATATAACCTAAAAATAACGAATTAGGATAGGATAGGATAGGATACGATAGGAGAAATCCAAGGGGGTTAACACACGGGAAATCGTCAGATCACCCTCGCGCCCATCGTCGGGTTACCGGAGGGCTATTGCAGTGTGTTGTATATGATACAAGTTCCTTTAATTTGTAGGAACCCATTAATCCGCAATGCTTTGCCCAAAGACACAACCGACTGTCTAGCGACCAGTTTCGCACCTGCAACCTTCCGATTGAAAGGCGACGCACTTAACGCTAGACCAACGGTCAGGACTTTTGGGTAGGAAAGAAAAGCAGTTGTTTATCCCGGAAATAAAAACATTGAAAAGTACTTTTATCTAAAATTCATTTACGCTTCATTAATAAAATGCAAAAATTTACCCTATCTCTATAGTATTGTTTCCTCCGAGGGAAATTACCTAAACTAATAGGTTCACTTTGAACAACTTTCCGGTATTAGTTTTATTATTACGTATTAGGCGGTATAAAAATGATTAGCGCTAACTATTTCGTCGAACGACTATTCAATCAGTGTATTTCATATTATTATATATTGTTAATGAGAGTTCAACCGATTCGTCTACGCCATGGTAGTTTTAAAGTATTAATTCGTCAATCACGTTTTAAAACTAGACCCGCTAAAATTATATATGCTGAAATGTTTATGTTTTTTCTGTCGTCATAAGTCGGGAAACACAAGAGGTGATATACCATTGGTTAATATAACCTTTCATTCTCTTTTTCCCACACTCGATTTACCAATAATATTGCAATATTTGTTTATATGACTAAGACATTTCTTCAGTTTTATTACTTCACATAAATTGCCCGGTTGAAGGGTATAATCCAATAACCAGTCCCTGATTTTAATCCAAAACCCGCTAAAAAGGCACATAATTATTAGTTAAATCGAATTTTCACTTACTTGGGCAAAACTCTGGAAAACACTTTTTTCTTTCTATTCTATTCTCGCAGTTATCCGTGTCGCATCTCCAACGCCTTGTGACGTCACCAGAGCCACACGTCACACTGCATGAAGACCACGTGCTCCAACTGCCCAATGAACTGCCTTCAAATTCAATTAAAGTCACGTATAGCTTATTATATGAATTTTATTTTCAATGACTTTTTACACTCTTATTGTGTTACATTTACAATTTTCCTACCTTACACATATCCAAACATTATGGGTTCGAAACTAAGCTAGATAAAAAGTTGAGCTGGCTCAAAAGTTTGCTGGAAAAAATCAGCCGCTAGTTGCTCGTTTATGGACACTATACGAATGGTAAACAAATCCAGTGGTACGGTCGTGTGGCCGAATGGTTGATGCGATCAATACATTTAGCTTATTAAATAAAAATAACGGTCTTAGCAACGAGCCAATCATGGATAAGAAACTGAGCTCGGTAGAAAAAAACGAAAAATATAGTTTAAACTTGTATCCGATCCTTGGAATCGACCAATGCTTTTTACATCGAGCCATTTAAATTTCAGTGATTTTATTGCGCTGGATATTGTTACATACGAACTACACTTTACTTACGCGCTCCATTGGTCGGTTTAGCCAGAACAAGTAGTGCGACACAGGATACCACCGAACTAATTACAATACGATACAAACTAAAACAAAACCGCCTACGCATTTCCCCGTATATTCTGCTAAAATATCCATTTAAAAAGGTCAAGCTATGAACTATCATTGAGTTTTAAATCGTAATGCCCGGTCTAAACTGCGCCCTGTTGGTTTCATTAAATAATTCCCTGGTATGATGATGGTAATCTGCCTGGTCCAGTGATAAGACAGGAAAATGGTAGGAAGTTGTTGGGATGAATCAGCGCTTCGTTTCTGTACAATTTTCCTCGTAACTTGGAGTAATTCCCAGCCGCGTAACTTCATGAAACAGATGGTTTTTGCTTTGCTCAGGATTAGAGTATTGTACAGCTCTTCATGGAAACAATATAACTGATACGTAGTCATCTCGTAAAACGGTTAAGTAGGTACGATCTACTGTGGAAGACGAATATCAAGATAACAGTGTTCCGCTGTCATATAATCATTGCTGCAAAGAACTGTTTGTGTAGACTATACGATTGCAAGTGTATATTAAGTATATATGTTTTGTTTTCAGAAGTTATATATATATAAAGTTCTTTATATATTAGTCTTGCAGTGTCAGAACACATTGATATTGATCTTCCGGGCAGTTAGTCTGGCAGTGAAGTGCGTCGCCGCTCAATTGAAAGGTTGCAGGTATTAATGGGTTATACCAAATTGAAGCGTATTTATGGGTTATACCAAATTGAAGGAACGTGTCTATCATATACAACGGACATTGCCTGAACCCAGCAGATTAATGGGTTCTACCAAATTGAATGAACGTGTCGATCATATACAACACTGCAATAGTTATGATACCCGACGGTGGGCGCGAGGTGATTTAACGATTGGCACTGTGATAAACCCCTTAGTTTTCCTATTAACGAGGATAAACATGAATATTCTATCCTATCCTATTGAATTATTATTTAAATACAAAATAGTGTTACCTAAAATGGTTTAAAGAGATGTGAACTAACTCGGTTATTTTGCTCTGCAATCTTCGAGATTGTAAAGCAAATATATAATTTGTATAACCGCGTATTAATCTTCACCTGTTTCTTTAGAAAATCATGTTTTTGAGTTTTGTCTGTTTTGTTTTGCTTTTCACCGGGATACAGGCGTCGTCATCTGGTAAGTCGAGCATATGCTGTCGTTGTTTACTTGGTGTGTTAGCACGTAGTGGTAATAACTATAAATCGGAAGTCGGAATAGTGGCGCACATGGACAGGTGGTGCGCTTATTAAGGTGGATTTGTAAAAAAATATATATAATAAGAGCTTTGAAATGTGGCACAGATGGACAGGTTGTGTGCTTGTCAAGGTATATTTGTGTGGAAATGTAGCACAGATGGACAGGTGGTGTGCTTATCAAGGTTGATTTGTGTGGAAATGTGTATGGTAGGGACTTTGGAAATGTGGCACAGATGGACAGGTGGTGTGCTTATCAAGGTTAATTTGTGTGGAAATGTGTATGGTAGGGACTTGGGAAATGTGGCACAGATGGACAGGTTGTGTGCTTGTCAAGGTATATTTGTGTGGAAATGTAGCACAGATGGACAGGTGGTGTGCTTATCAAGGTTGATTTGTGTGGAAATGTGTATGGTAGGGACTTTGAAAATGTGGCAGAGATGGACAGGTGGTGTGCTTATCAAGGTTGATTTTTTTACAAATCTGGTTAGTAGAAAAATTGAAAATTCAACACAAATGTAGCGGGAAAGTCTTGGGTATTGAATCTATATGATAAGCCTCACGTGATGTTAATTAAATTTGAAGGCAGTTCATTGGGCAGTTGGGGCACGTGGTCTTCATGCAGTGTGACGTGTGGGTCTGGTGACGTCACAAGGCGATGGAGATGCGATACAGATAACTGCGAAGAGACGGTTGAGCGGAAAAAATGTTTTACGGAATTTTGCCCAAGTAAGTGTGGATGGGATAGATAGAGGATAAAATATTTTACCCGAGTAGAGGGAAATTAATTACAAACGTTAAAAAAGCCGCAAAAAACCATGGGGTGACTAATACAGAATGTCTATGTTAAAAAATTTCGACACAAAATTGAAATTCTCTACACTGCAATAGCTCCGGTAACCCGACGGTGGGCGAGAGGTGATCTGACGATTGCCCGTGTGTTAACCCCTTGGTTTTCCTATTCACGAGAATAAACATAAATATCCTATCCCCTATTCTATCCATTTTTAGAGAGATTTTAGAGAGATTTTTTATTGTTATTTAATAATTCTTTTATTTTTTATTTAATGTAAATTGTCACTTTTAGTTCTAAACTACTTAAGAATATCGACAATAAAATACCTACAAATTAAGAAAACAGTATACATGCTTATATTCTTGGGCAAGGTGGAAATTTCCATGGCGTGAATTATCTACAATTTTCCACTGCGTATCTTCTACCTATTAACTTAAATTTGTAAAAGGTTAACTCATACACTTTCCAATGCGAAAATATTGGCGATAACGCCAAAAATGCTTACAAATAGGCTTTATTTCACATTTTCTTCGGTAGCGAAAATTCCCCGTATTTTATTTTAAATTTAGGTTATTGCAAAAAATGGATAACTCCTTTATTCCAATTATCCGGCAACATGACATGCCTGTTTTGAGCGTGACGCAGAAAAACAATCAAAAACGGAAGTGAATAAATTTGTGTCCCTTCGGATTTGAAGGGAACCCATAATTACAGCCATGGTCACTTACAAAGCTTTTTATCCATTTTAAATTACCCTTGCCCCTCTGGTATTAACATAGTTGAAACAAACATTTATTTATTATTTGAATTCGCTGTTAATTTATTGAGTGTAAATATAGTCTATTGTGTGTTTTGTGTCGCCATTGGCAAAATTGTGCTCCCAAGTTCGAAACTTGGCTTGGTAAATGAAAAGTTAAATCCGAATATTAATTTCATGTTGTTTCACATAATATTCGGTATAACACTGGCTTATTGAATGTATAAAATATTATAATTGGTTTTACCAGTATTCAATTTAGCCGTCAAAGCGCCAAGAAATTAAAATAAGACGACGATATCCGGCGTTTGGGAGGACTCTATGAACATAGGCCGATTTGGCGAGCTTATTATTTTCACAGGATCGTGCCCATATTCGGGTTATTAAAGCTATTACAGTGTGCTTATATGATTAAGACAGTTATAGTGGATACAGTGCATTAATCCACTAGGTTCAGGCAATGTTTGTATAGTGCAGTTCCCAAGGACACAATCATATCATACAGCCGCTCCTTTAACGGTAACCCGACAGTTTTGATAAAATTGTGGGGATATAAAAGATAAATATTCTGCTTGACATTTCCAATCTTCTCTTCGCAGGTTACTTGTCGTGGCCTCGTGTACACTTCAGCGGGACATTAGCTATGGACGCGAACACGATCAACAACAAACGTTGCAACTACGAGAACGAATTCTTCTCAAACATTGCTCAAAAGATCAAGGAGAAGTCGCTCACAGTAAGAGTAAGTAAGTTTTGGTTAATCCGTTTAATTTGTGCGATGGTTTAATCCTTATCCAACCGATTCAACCTCACGTGTTTTAAAGGAATTCCGATAAGGCAGCCAGTCACCGTGCGGTTGTCAAACCAACCGCTTATTAACTGGGCTGTAATCATGGGCATAGCACTTTAAGCTTTAGGAATATTCCTTAACTGCCTGTGTGTATGGATGATGAAAAGGCAACATTAAAAAAAAATATTTCATGATCGCCGAGTGAATGAGACAGATCGAAAGAAATATTAATGCATCTGGTAGGGAATAGGAAAAGGAAATTATACTTTATTCTAAGGGCGCAGTCAGCTGAAATACAGATGGTACAGACAAGATAATTCCGGTTTGAACCTCGAAACAAATATGCTGCGTATTCGCTGGCATTGTGATAATAATGGACCCTGAAAAATGCTGCGTGCAGTTAATAATTCTTGTTACAATGTTTTTTAAGCTAAGATATAACGGCCACTTTTTATACTGTTATACATTGTGTATTTCTTTGCCGTAGTTCCTGTTTTCTGTTTAATTGGATATCTGTGGTAATCTTCGTAATTTTAACGACTCATCTTTTCACTAAATTTGGGCAATGTGCGTTAAGTGTCTTGCTTAAGGACACTACCGACTCGATAGCGACCAGTTTCGAGTCTACAACCCTTCGGTTGCAAAGCGACGCACTAACCCACGGTTCCATGACAACTGAACCCCTTACAACTGAACCCCTTACAACTGAACCCTTACAACTGAACCCTCTACAACTGAACCCCTACAATTAATCCCCTTACAACTGAACTCCTTTTAACTGAACCCCTTTAAACTGAACCCCTTTACAACCGAACCCAATTCAATTGAACCTCTTTACAACTGAACCCCCTTTTCAGTTAAAAGCGTTCGGTTAAAAGGGGTTCAGTTGTAAAGGGGTTTAGTTGTATGGGCTCAGTTGACTGGTCACCCTCACCCACTAAGGTAATCAGTCGGACCAACAAACTTATTTTTTCCGAATTTTCCACAATCGAGTTTGGGTGAAAATCATGGGAGACATTAAATAAATGTCTCAGTTCAGAATTTATTGGGTGAGATCAAAACATCTTCATTAACTATGTAGTAATTTCATTTTGCCGCACCGATATCACGCTATGCTTTACGCATACTACGTGTTTTTTTATGGGCTTAGTTTCGAACTCACGATGCCTCGTTACTAAGACCTTTTTTAATGTAAGTCGATATATCTATGGGCCGCGTTTTAACAATAGATATTCTATGAGAATGTAATTATGTGTTCATTTAGGGGAATCCCCACTAACGAAAAGAATATTATGTGCGAATACGATTGGTTAGCCTATTTGTTTTTTTTTGTTTACTTAAAACCTCTTAATATTCATTTTCTTTTTATTCTATACAAGTTGGGTGAATAAAAACGAATACTATGAATGATAATAATAAATATGGTAGAAAAATAAAACTGCATATCAAGTTTAATGGCACATTTTTATTTGTGTTGCTTATGCTTAACATTAATGTTATTACTTATCATTTGTTTATTTATCTCACAATATTATATATTCCTCAAACAAAATAAATATTACAGGAAAGGAACAGTGAAAGAAATAAGTAGTCATCGAGTCAGTTGTCCCTAACAAGTAACAAGTAGATGCTTTAGCCAGCTAGGGTGGGATTCAAATAACATAACTGTATGTAAACTAAACTTGCCACAAAACAGAGTTTTAGTATCGTTGTGCAACAGATAGATTAGATTGCACTTAAAACATTGGGAGATATTGCTACTAGGATAAACATAAAACATAGTTACCATTTGCATATGCCACCATTAATTATTTCAAGTAAATTGTTGGTGTAACTATACACTAGTTTGAGTTTGACGATTTCAAGTTTTTTAACTTCTTGGTTGTATCTTGCTTTTGTCAGTTGCTGTTTGATGGTCGTAAAAGTAGATCATGAAATAACAATAAAATTTACCGCAAGCAACAATGCCTGAACAGCTCAAAGCATTCTTTATCGACCAACATTTAATTCCACAGCATGACAAGTACAATCACTACAAGTTTCAAATCAACAATTGGAATCCAGACGGCAGCGGCCATGTCTACTTCATCAACACAACAGTGAAATCAATTTGTACTGGGCCATCAAAGTGCTCCACTACCGACGCTATTGTTGGATCTGTGTTTAAAGGTTTAGTTGTGTGTATGTCCTGGTGGTGTATTTGTGTGGAAATGTGTATGGTAGGGACTTTGGAAATGTGGCAAAGATGGTCAGGTGGTGTGCTTATCAAGGTTGGTTTGTGTGGAAATGTGTACGGTGAGGACTTGAGGACAAAAGTGTGTTAAATCAAATTCAGCCAATAATAAGATGGTGGTCGCAATGGGCAAGGTCATCTTTCATTTTCCATTTCAGGGAGATATACATAAATAGCTTATAAAATTGTTTAAATCCGACCAAACCATTATTTATCAAATAAATGACCTTAATTGACCTTTAATAACCCACTCCACAGAGGTTACGCGGGGTCAACTGGCCACTATTGACCCAGACTGGCAAGTAACGGTAGAGGTTTGGGGACTAACCGTCCAAATACCCGGTGTGCTGAAGGGTAAACTAAGACCCCACTCTGTGCAACAGGAAGGGGGGAGGATTTTTAACGCAAATAAACAGATAAAAGGATACGCTGTTGGCGGATTAGGCAGATTTAAGACGTGAGTTCCCCATGTTTATTCTTATGGATGGAAATAGGAATAAGCAATTTTCATGGCCCCCTGTTAGGTTATTAAAGCTTTTAATTGGATGTAAAATTGCTTTAGTTTTTTGTTTTACCAATAATCCACTATTCAATGTATTTTGTAATTTCTATTTTTTTTAAATTAATTAAAATTTTTCTCATTTAATTAACTCTGAAAAATTTACATCGGTTGTGCTTTTTTCACCAGTTCTAGTTTAAACATGATCTTCTTATGCATAGAAAGCTTACTTCTTACAGACAAGAATATATGTAAATTAACCACCCATCCATCTCACAGTGTAAATAATCTAACAATTTGTTAAGAAATATAATTAATTTGAATACACTTTCTTCAAATTCCATATTTTCCAGGAGGATTGATGACATAGAATGGGAAAGTGATTATTACAAATCGCTCTTCAAAAATGCGAAGGAACTTACAATGGCGTACACGATTGACATATTCAACCAGTTCTCATACTCCTGCAGACTCACTGGTACCATAGGTAAGCACTTTACAACATGATCTTTATCCAGAATGGAAAGTATGTCACTAATCACCAAGATCTCTAGTGTGCAATGAATACTAAAATGTGCAGTGTGCAAGCGTCCAAGATTGCACACACTTAAAGTATGTACAGAATTAAAAAGTTGTTTATCATAAAATATACTCACCTTTTATGTTTTTCCTACTATCTTGTGGGTTAGGTTACTATGCTTCATACATCTCAACTAACAAACAAGAAAGAAAACTTGAAGTAATATTCCTCTGATATATTAATCCTCTAGCAGTATCTAATACAAAAATACATGTAAATTAATCAACCAAGTATACAATATTAGTTGTAAAATTAAATCTTGAATGTGCAGCTACACTTCTTCATCATATACAACACACTGCAATTGTCCCGATAACCTGACAGGATTTTATCTGACAATTGTCCATGTGATACTACCCCCTGCAAGTTCCAGTAATCTTCTTGGTTCAGACAATTCTACCAATCATTACCCACAGGGTTGACTTCCGCTGATGACCCAGTCGAGATAACAGCTGGACGAATGCTGAAGTCGAAAATATACACACTTCCCACCCCATTCTTCGTCAACTACAGGAAGAAAACGATCACGATGGATTTCTCGGCGTCATTCCAAGGAAAGATGAATGGAGACATCAATTCAAACGGGGTCGATCTCGGAATTAGGATTAACTGCAGGCAAGTGGGCATCTAGGACAATATTACAGAATACCCGTTCAATTAAATTGTGCTCCACATCAGGTTACCAGAGTATTTGCTATTGCTTTGTGTTGTATGTGATTAGGATGTTTCCATGGTTTTTGTTCAGCTTGTTTCAATGCTACAATTTTTCAGTACCTCATGCTCTATCTGACCGAGCTAACTGACAGGATATATTACAGTGTATTTGGTTATTCAAACACTTTCCTCTATTTGGACGACACATTAGATACCACTGGGTTGGAGCAATGTAAAGTGGATTGCTCAGGTGCACAGTAATACACCTCATGCCCAAGTTGAGTTGTAGAAGTTTAAGAATAAGTTTGCACCATAATCAAACTTATATTTTGAATAAAATATTGATATATTAGAGAAATTATATCTATAGCAGCAATAATATCAATATGTGAAATTAAGTTCAAATATCAGGTTCCCGTTAATATACCCGCCTCACACGTGCCATGCACACAACCATGGGATGGAGATGATTCACTGGCTCACGCGTAACGGCTCCATTTCTTCGACGTACTTCGATGCGAAGCAGGACTGGTACCACACGTACGGGGGGATTGTGGATGTGGACATATCCCATCTTTCAAATAGATGGAGAAACTTGATCAAATATCATAAGTTGGTGCTACTTCGAACAACATCTGGGTGGGTTGTGGGTGACTGATATATTTTTGAATAAATATAGAATGTCCTGCTAATACTTCCGGGGTGATGGAATAACATTATCACAATATCACAGCATACATGGATGGTTGCCAGATTTTTTGCCCAGAACTCGACATTGTGAATGAAAAAATCTGGCTTTTCTGTTGAAAATCACACCACATTCTAATTTTGCACTAAATTGCCTTTGCCCCAATCCAGTGAATTCAATTAAATTGCTTAATATTTAAAATAATATCAAAAAACACACTTACTGCAATTACTACAGAGTCATCTGTCCCATGATACAACTCGCCAATTTTTCCGAGGTATAAAAGAAAAATAAACTTGAATAAAAAAAATAAACACAGATCCTCTTATAACACTCATGCTTCTGCAGAATATGAACTGATTTAATTCTGAAAATTTTAAGCAACAAACTAGAAGTATTATTTGTCAATTTGTTCGTTCTCAATTTAAAGACACTTCAATTTCGATTTTATTTTTTTAAATTTCAATATATTTTTCTCTTTCCAGGACATCTGAAGTTATTAGCCAGGAATTTCTAAAGGGGGTAACCCTTGGTGTGTCTAACATGCTTGCAATGCGGTTGAATGTGGGGCAGAGTGCACGGTACAAGACGTATGCATCAAGATTCAACAAACCAATTCCAAATGCTCAAATGAAGTTCCATAATGTCCCGGTCTATGCTGGGACGGATTGCAATCGAGCTTCATGCAAACGGTGAGTAAAGTGGATGGGAAGAGCAGATTAGGATAAAATATTCATGTTTATTTTTGGGCTCAAAGGCAATGTACTATATTGTCGGACTAAGTTTTCTGGAAAATTAAATCAGTTAATTCGCTGCCACAGTTTTGCTTAATTCAAGGCTTAACGGCCACGTCACTTTTTTCTGTTATACCTTGTGTATTTTTTGCTGTTTTAACTACTGTAGCTGTAGGTGTGCCACTTAATTTTTAAATATAGCTTTTTTCACTCACACACAAATAAAATAAATGAACTCGGGCCACCCGACTGTGGGCACATAGTATTTGGACAATAAAAAATTTCTAAATAATATTCCTGTGCCTATGTTACAGCCAGCGATGTAAAACATCCAAGAATTAACATGACAGATTTTATAAAATCAAAATGATCAATTCATAATTAATTTCAGACCAATTTCGATGCCAGATGATGTGATTTCCTTTCATTCAAACACAACACATACGGACAGCAGTGGAACCATGGTGTTCGATATTTCTGCGGTGAAAAACCCTGGCAACCCACGTGGCTGCGGCTTGGATGGACAGCTCTATGTTCTGGCACTGGAGTTGACGTGAGTTTGAGGATAGATACTCTAGCACTTCAGCACAACTTATTGTTATTGCTTGATCTATCACCCCGACCGCTAAAAAGCAACTAAATTCAAAACAAGTTACAACCAAAAAGTAAAGAAAATTATGCAATCGAATAATCAACGAAAAATAGGCGAGTGTCCAAATTATTCAAGGAATTTAAATTAACGATAAATAA
Source organism: Ciona savignyi (assembly GCA_000149265.1). Lineage (NCBI taxonomy): Eukaryota > Metazoa > Chordata > Ascidiacea > Phlebobranchia > Cionidae > Ciona > Ciona savignyi. Next base: position 39,137 of record CH002481.1, read on the forward strand.
AATAAAACTTTACAATGCCGACAGCATGTTATGATTAGTGGTGAGATATAAGCTGTAACGAAAGAATAACTAGCTGCAAGTTTTGATACCATCACCATTTTAGTGGCATTCAAACTACCTGAAACGTGCTATGTCAATACCTGTCGATCGGTATATGAATCAATTGCTTTAACCATTCGGTCATACGAACTTGTTCGTTTAACGAACATTACATAAACCTAGAAATTGCTTAAATATGTGTTTTCTTTCCACACCGATAAACATGAGTTTGTTATCCTACTTTAAACCTTCCAGTGTGGAAATTGGTGGACGAACATACACGTACCGGAATGCCCAGCTTGCCTCCACCCTGATCAACCCTATCTCTGTGGTGTCTGAAAACGTGTTCACTCTTGCGCCTCTAGTGAGGATTTATAACCAAGTGGAGGAAAAGGATTGCCCAACCTGGCATGATATAAGTTGTCAGTTGGTTTTCATGTTTTGTGTTTGTTGTTTAATATTGTAGGATATTCGAATTATTTTTATGGGTAGGAAAAATAGATTTTGAATTGAATAAGTAAATTTTCCAGAATTGCAATATATGAATGGATGGGTATGGCATCTCTATCCTGGTGAATGTGGTAGTAGCAATCAACAAATTATCAACAGTTAACATCTAATAACACATGACCTTTTTTAAGTGTCTAAGACATTACAGGGTGTTGTTGTACATGATTGAGGTGTTCTCACTTTTATGGTTCAACATATCATTCCACTAAGTATCTCGCTCAAAAACCGACTAGTTGGCGAACAATTTCGAATTAAAAACATTTGTATTCACAAGCAAAGTCCCAACCGAACCACATATGTACCCAGACAATCCACATAAAAGATTTATACATCTATCTTCTGATAACTTCCTTCCTACAGATGCTTTCTGGTTAAACTGATATTTAACTCTCTGTTAAATATAGAATAGGATACTTATGTTTATATCCATGTATGGGAAAACCAAGGGGTTTAACACACGGGCAATCGTCAAATCACCTCATGCCCACTGTCAGGTTGACAGAGACTATATTAAGTTGAAAGCGTTGGTTTAAACGATGCCAAACCTTGGCATGCTTTAGGGGATCATCCCTATCCACGCCACAGATAGTATTCACTCAATACTGACAACCTCTACCCTGTAATGTGGAAGAATGGAATTATTAATCTTCATAGCTATGAGGAAGTAAAACAAAAGTCAAAACTTATTAGAATTGCCATGTTTGAAACTGATTTTGAAGACCCAAAGTAAGTTTATATGTTAGTTAAGTTTTAGTTTAGTTTATTTTTTTGCTCCTTCGTTACAATAAAGAAGAATACAACATTTGTTACAAATTAAGAGACAGGATGAAACGGCAAAACTACAGTAGTTAAAACACGCCAGTGACTAGACACATTGCAAGTTATGGGAAAAAAAATGACGTGGCCGTTAAACCTTACATTAAAAAAAAATAAATTTCAGCAAAAACAATTTAAATCAAAATTAACTAATTAAATTTGATGTTATTTAATACTTGTGTAAAGTGTGCAAGCGCGACCCAGTACTGAGGGGGAGCCGGCTTTGGGATTAAGTGGAAAAAGAAAAACCCCCTAAAATGAAATTCCACCAGTGGTTAAAAACCGTTTCAAAACACACTTTATAAAACATTAAATTATAATTGGTGCAAAAACAGTTATATAGTTAGAACATACTGTCTATTAGTTCATCTTTGAATATACTCTGGTTTCATAGATCAGTGTATCACCCTTAGTATAGACTATAGAGTCTGTATTTATGTATCTCTGAATAAACTTTGGAATAATTTGGATTTAAACACTTTTGTAAGTTTCACTGCCACGTCTGGCTATACCCACATCAAATAATTGATTGAATTAGAGACATACTTATCGACTGTTGTTTTTTCCGTTTTCCAATTTTTCTTAGAAAGCCCTGTTGCGAGTATTCGTCTTGGAAACATAAAGTAAACTAAACATCGTACCTCAACCCCTCGTCACAGATATATGCCGGCGTCCCGAGATTTATCGCTGAGTAAGCAGAAATTGATATGGAACTGGATGCAATGTGGGATGAAGTATGGGAATAAGACAACAGGTGACTTGTTCTCTACATGGTTGGATAATATTGTAGCATGTGATTTGCCAAGAGGTTTTGTGGATCAAATCAAATTCGGACTAGTCGGTTATTATTGTATATTAGTTAAACTATATATAAGTATTTGGATAACAGCTAGTAATATTTGGACACAATGCAATAACTCTGGTAATTTTGGACACAAAGTAATCTATACAAATACTCGCATATCATCACCCAAAAACTAAGAGAAATGAATATTTAAGTGTATATGAAAGGGTTGTATGGACTTTTAGTATCATGTTGCTAAAAACTATAATGGGAGAATATAACATTGTGTATCTCAGGTCAGTTAGCTCTATTGGTAAGAGCATGGTAGTCTGCAGGCAGCCAAAAGGTTGTAGGATTAAGACAAGCATCAAGTCAGTCAGTTGTGTCCGTAGACAAGGCACTAAGCAGAAATCACCTGTACCCAGTGGATTAATATGTTTTACTTAAACTCTTGGAACTTGTAAATCGTATGCAACATGCTGCAATGGCCTGGGTAGCCCTATTCAAACTAGTAATAACCCAGGCTTCGTTAATTAAATTCTTACGTATTTTATAGAACCGGACATTTGTCATCACAACACGACATCTAAAAACCTCAAATATTTGAAACATTTGCTGCAAAAGGCAGTTATCCTTGAGTTGACCACCATTCCACCTTACTTCACCGCTTGGCTCAGTTTGAAAACCGAGTACGCCAGGAATTTAAATATTGCACGACGAATTAAGACGATTTACACCGAAGAAATGTTGCATTTATCATTGGCGGCAAACTTTTTGAATGCTGTAAGTTGAATTGTGTAATTATCCTGCAGAGCGATGTGTTTGGTATTGTAAACCATTGTTTAGTTGGTTGGTGCCTCGACTTGCAAATGAAGAACTGTTTGATAAAAAACAGCTTTTTTAATCCATTGTGTCTTTAGTCAAGAAACTTAGCGTATATCACCCTGTGGAATAATGGGTTTAAATGAAACAGTATGGGTGGTCATAATTATATCCAGCGAAAATAGCTTTGGTTATCCTGCGGTGGACACGAGGTAGGCCTCCGAATGTCCCAATTGCGTAATTACACCAACAAGTCAGCAACCATCAGATTACCTCATGCCTACCATCAAGCTATACAACCAGACTAATTTGCTAGATAGTTTAAATATCCTATTTAAGGAAAGTTACTTGAACACATGAAATCAATAGGTTATACAAAGCTGTAGCAATAGGATAGAATAGAATAGGATATTCATGTTTATCCCCGTGAGTGGGAAAACCAAGGGGGTTAACACACGGGCAATCGTCAAATTACCGCGTGCCCACCGTCGGGTTACCGGAGCTATTGCAGTGTGTTGTACGATAGACACGTGCCTTCAATTTGGTAGAACCCATTATTCCGTTGGGTTCAGGCAATGTCCGTATAGTGCCTTGCACAAGGACACAACCAACCAGTTTCGCACCAGCAACCTTTCTATTGGAAGGGGATGCACTTAACTGCCAGACTAACCGGCCGGACGAAATATACAATATTCATTACGAACCTAAATCCAACAGATAAACGGCACTGTTAATTTGACCGACATCGAACAAATTCCCATCTTCCCATCAAATCTACCCAGCGGAAGTTTTTACAACATTGCTCCTGGGTTAAGTGTTCCTCTGGAGAAGTTCTCGTTGGGATTAATCAAAGATATCTTCATGGCTGTGGAGATGCCGTCACCAGATAGAGATAGAAAGGTTTGTAATATTTTGTTCTCAGTTGGTTACATTTTGTTGGATAGGATATGGGTTCAGTCAATGTCTGATAAGTGCTTTGCCCAAGAACTCAACCAACTCGCTAGCGACCAGTTTCGAACCTGCAACCTATCGACTGAAAGGCGACACACCAAACAGCCAAGCTAATAAGGTGTTGAGTTTTATATAGTAAGTAATTTGTGTAGAGTTCTATTTTTTGATTTGGTCACTCTACCATTGTAAATAGGCAACGAATGAGGATATCACAGCTCTAAGTCTTCTTTATACCACATACCCCCAGCCAAACTATGAAACTGTTTTAATTGAATAAATATAAAGAAACGTTGCTCTACTTTTTTAAACCAATAAACCAATTAATTTAAGCAAAGTCCATTAGGGAAATAGCCAACTATCAATTAGATGGTTTTGAAGCCACAACCTTCCGGCTGACAATCCATCAAGCTATCACTGAGCTAATCCTTCTGGCGAGTATCCGATCTTATCAACAGAACGTTTACTTTTAGGCTCTTTTTGAGATCGTTACGCTGTGGAAGAAAATTCCCCACACCAACGACATTCCACTTTCCACTAACATGGATCAACTTGTCAAGGAATATGAATACTCCATGGAAGATTCCAGTGACAACCAAGAAACCTTGGGTGCCACCGAAAAGCTACAGATCCACCAGAAATGGCAAGATGTAAAAACTCATTCTGACAAATTGTTTAAAATCTCGCCAAAGGGAGTGGAAACGATAGGGTCTTTGTACACAAAGATCACACTTCTAGCCATTTCTCTAGAGGCATGCGCTCAAATAGACGGTTTAAACGGCATTGGACCTGGGACTATATTCGTTGGAGACCCGATCAAGCAGTTGAACATGTCCTACTGGTATAACCCAGCGGTTAAAAACCATCTCGAAGAAACGTCCAAATTCTGGGCGAAGGAAATGAAGAAAGAAGAACTTGTGGTGAACGATCGACAGACGAGTTTTAAAGTAAAGAGGGTGGAACGAGACCCATTTCCATCAGGGTCGAACTTGACTTCCCCTCTTTTCCCAGTCACCGATCTCAAAACCGCGATTCAAGCGATTGTCGAGATAGTTTACCAGGGTGAAGGAGGAAGTCCCTGTTCACCCTTCAAATCTACTAGAACCGGCGGGGCTTTATCGTTCCAAACTTCTCATTACGTGAGGTTTATGGAGATGGTTCACGGTCGGAAGTTGCTCCAAATGAAAAGGCCGTCGCTCGACAGCGAAATATCTTGCCTGAACCTCACATCTTATGAGTGTCCGACCGATTTGAAAAGCGATGAAGCGTTCTGCTTCATGGGCGGGGAAATCCCCTTCTACGAGGACGGGGTCTGGCCGATAATAACGAATCCCACTAGCACCATGTACAAACCCGGCACCGACGCTCACCATTTTAACCATCAATTCAATCTTCAATACACCCGTCTCTTGTACTGCTTGGAGTCGTCTTTTGGGGGAACCCCCGAGAAGATGCGCTCATGCATGAGCTTAATGTATGATTTGATCATCACCGGTAAACGTCTCGTGCGATCGCCCGTCGGGGTCACCAAAGACACGTTTGTAAACCAGCCGACGTGTTCGAATTGTCACGCTACTCCGACATGGGATTTTATAAGAGATAAAAACCAACGAAGCGGTTTCCCTCTGATAAACTAGCCCCGTTTATTGTTTTAGTTGTTCTTACATCAATGTTGTTTCGTTTTGGTAACTGAAGCCGAAACTAAACAAAGCTCTGATTTAAATTTTCGTTTACCACATATCCCAGGCCAAACCATTCTAGATCGCGCAATTCAAACCTTAACCTCAATCTTTGGCCACCATATAAATTTTACCCAGGCATACATTTTTTTGTAGATTTACACAAAATTGCTTAAAAATCTTGCTTTCTAACTAATGTTAAACATATTTGCACGAGTGCCGTGGTCGATGTGATTTATCCCACTTTGTGATACAAATAACTTCTCGCATTCCCTTTGTGCATGTCACTTGTACTAATTTGAGGGTTGAATATCGATCTTCACCATTGCCACTTACTTCTGGGCAAGTTGCTTAGTTGTTCCAATTTTCGAGCATATTTTAGAATGGGTTGGGACAGTTGCAGTAACATATATATGTTAGATTTATCCCGTGCCCACAGTCGGGTTGTCAAAACTTTAATCCGATTACCACTCGTCGTACCGACGGCACAACACTAATATTATTATCTATCGTAATTACTATGTGTCATCAAAGTGCAATGTGAAGTTTTGTTGCCTTTTGCTTCCATTATTAACGTTTAAAATGACCCTTATATTCACCTGACATTCATGGAATAAAATGCGGAAAAGATGAACAGATGGTGTGCTTATTAAGGTTGATTTGTGTGGTAATGTGTATGGTAGGGGGACATACCGGTACAAGCAAGCATGTAGTTCTTACACAACTGTTGTTAAAAAAATATAAGTTCAACAGCAGGAAAACAACCACCGGTTGCTTGCGCATCTAAACCACGACTTCACTCTTGCATTGTGCTAATGTTTAACCCACCCATCGTCAAGCGAAACTTGTCTGATCATTCACTAGCGACCAAACGATAAACATCGCAATTTTGCAGGCGGGTAGGGTATATCATAATGAAGGACTGTATCTTATCACCAGATAACGCTTGTTAACAAACCGGTTGCTGAACCTATTACACTGGGATGAATACCATGAAGATCCTTTAAAATCCTTGTACAAGTAGGTAAGACAGAGTAGAAATATCGACCCCACCACCTTTCGGTTGAAACCCGTTTGCTGACTCCTCGCCTGCAAGAGTTACCGACATAAGCTGAATACTTTGTTTCCAATGATAATCATGGATATTCCATGCACATACACATGAAAATCACCGCCTTTGATTTTTTTCCCAGTTCCAAGATTGTGATTTGCCACAACAATTAAGATATTCTTTTTTGTAAAATTTGTAACGACCCATTTAGTGACAATGCTTTAATAAAATGTTCGCGAAGTGCGTTGTCAATAGACACATTTTCAAAGAATACTTGTGAGGTCGGAAATCGAACCAGTCATGCCCGGTTGGACCGCTGTTTTCTAACCGTTACACTGCGCTATCCAATGAGTTTATTCCTCTCATACAAAATACATGTGGCGTGCGTTCAGAGAGAAATTTATTTTGTTGGACGCCCAAGATTAGTTCATTAATATTTGATGAAATATAAACATGATAACTTGCGACTAATTACTCTCGTGCATCACCAGTACAATAATGATATTGCAATGGAAATGCGTGCGACGGGGGCATTGGATAGAGATGTGCATGCTTATTAAAAAGTATTTTTTGTAAAAATGCGTACGATAGGAAATTTGAAAATTTGGCACAGATGGGAAGGTATAATGTGCTCATCAAGGTTAATTTGTGTGGAAATGAGCATGGTAGGGACTTTGGAAATGTGGCACAGGTGGTGTGCCTATCAAGGTTGATTTGTGTGGAAATGTGAATGGTAGGGACTTTGGAAATGTGGCACAGATGGACATGTGGTGTGTTTATCAAGGTTGATTGGTGTGGAAATGTGTATGGTAGGGACTTTTGAAATGTGGCACAGATGGACAGGTGGTGTGCTTATCAAGGTTGATTTATGTGGAAATGTGTATGGTAGGGACTTTGGAAATGTGGCACAGGTGGTGTGCTTATCAAGGTTGATTTGTGTGGAAATGTGTATGATAGGGACTTTAGAAATGTGACACAGATGGACAGGTGGTGTGCTTATCAAGGTTGATTTATGTGGAAATGTGTATGGTAGGGACTTTGGAAATGTGGCACAGGTGGTGTGCTTATCAAGGTTGATTTGTGTGGAAATGTGTATGATCGGGACTTTAGAAATGTGGCACTGATGGACAGGTGGTGTGCTTATCAAGGTTGGTTCGTGTGGAAATGTGTGTAATGAGCTTTGGAAATGTATTATGTATCTAATGCCCGGATACTTGGAGCTAACCTTAAAACTATAATACCATAACAGTAAAGCCTCGTTTACAGCAAGCTTAAATCGGCGTACAACGGCACGGCTGCCAAAAAAAAAACAAAGAAATTATTCGGTGGCGAACTCTGGTAAATCGAAGTGCGATGCGCCAAAGTTCGCTCGTTTACACAATTACACGGCTGTAGCGAAGATACAATATAATAATATTTTAATGTTAAGAATTTCTTGTCATAGATACGGTAAAGAAATCTTTAGGCGCATAATATACGGACCGTGTAGCTGTTCACTTATTTTACACGGATACTTAATTTACTTTTTGTATCTCAGAATTTACCAAGATACATAAAACACATACAACATATAAATCCGCCAAACATGTATATTAATCTACATATCTATAGTGGCGGTAATACTTAATAATTAAATGCAGCCTACTGTTGTTAACAGAACAACGGTATCTCTACGAACCCATGTTACAGCGGTGTATGAACCAGGGGTAAGTTTCGCTGATGCATGGAGTTTAAGCTTTGGCATCAGAGTTTGAAATATACTTTTATGGCATTATAACCCTTAATGCATTGAATTACGGGTTATTTTTAACTATGAATTTAGATTAATATATACAAACATTACTGTATGTTGGGAGAAAACTGTATTTGTGTGGATAAATATATAAGAGTATGAAAATAGCAATAAATAAGTTTTAAAATAGCTGCTTGGATACTAAATCAATTAATCGCCACCAATCACTTTCCAGTTCGCTTCCCTTGTCTCGATAATTGTTTCGTTGCTACTATTACGTCACAAAGGTTGCAGAGGGGTAATAGAATAAGTTCGATGAGGTCGCGATAGGACGCGAACAATTAGTTTCCGGAATTGATTGTCTAAGAGTTGCCAATAAAAGTTATAAAACTTTCATGCGACTCGAGTTTCAGTGTTTCGAGCACAGCGTTGCAGATTAATTTTATTGCAAATATAAATTCAAACGAATTCCTGAAATATTAATAATGTGTGACTTCGTCTGTCAAAGTTCGCCAAAGTCAGATTATATTTAGTTGTAAACAAATCAACAATATAAGAACTAGTGCCATATTTTTAAATTCCCAATTATATTACACGTAAATCAACCTTGACATCACACCTTTCCACTTTGCCCAAACTCACTACATCGTATATTTAGGCAAAACAAAAACTTAGGACTGATTATCCAAAATACCAACTATTAAATGGGATACTAACGAAAGGGAAAGAGAGAAGTAGGAAAGGAGGGTAGGAGGGTAACTGCACAATAAAATGAAAATTAACGCATTAAAGTTAGTGGGAGCGCTGAGGTTAGAATTAGTTTCCATAGTTTTAGTGAGCAGTTTCCCCCCTTTCCTCTTTCCTTCCTTTTATAGTGTTGACCTTTTAAAACAGCGCTACAGTAAGTGTTGATTTGTGATTTCAATGCAGCATTAGGAACAATTAAATAGCCAACATTCCAGGGGCTGATGGCAATAGTGTTCGGAATGAGCTAAATTGTGTAGTGAACCACTCTACTCTTCTGGTTAGGACTTGCTTGACGCTTATAGCTTTGAGCTAATGTAGCGGGGTCGTTTTGCGTTAAGATGTGAGGCTACCAGCAACCGATTAAAACCTGTGCTCACGGTCGAGTTGTCGTAAATATTACTGGGTTGTCGTTATTGTGTTGGACAATGTCTACTTCCGGTCAACTTATCTGAGTTAGTATAGTATATGGATGAATTATTATATTTATTATATCTTTATATTCTCGTAGATTGGAATCAGGCTTTGACAATGGTATCGTCAGACGCCCTTGTAAGCAGTTCAGTTACAAAATAAAGTATACAGTTTAGTAATTAAATGGGAATTAAAATGTGTTGAAAGGCAATATATGAAATAACTGACGTATTCATGAATAACATGCCATGAGTGACTTGTTAGGACATTGCGTAAAATGCCAGATACGTAATACATGTTCATAACTAACACCAGAACAAATAAATACGGTAGATTAAGCAGACCAGCCAATTTATTTACCTGCTTCTGCAATCGGCTTATTAAAATCGATAAGCCTGTGCTCGCCGACTGAGCTTGCGTATTTACTACTTAGTATGAGATAGAGTCTGTCAGGTAGCTTTCGTTTTACCATGAATTACTCTTGCTATGAGTCGTTTTGCCGCTTAAAATTTTTGCTGTTGGATTAAACACAATGCTTTATTATGTTGATGACATACTGGAATTTATAAAGCGAAATATTTAAAAGTTTAATTTTGGAGTTAATCCGAATTAAGCAGCGCATAGTTAGTTTAAGGAGATTACTGAAGATTGTAGTGCAAAATCGTAATTTAAAGCAAAATATTTTGATAAAGAATACACAATTTAGTGGCAGACAGAAAACTTAATTTAAATATTTTATTTTGAATACTTTGAGTTTTATTTGACTTCGGCTCTAAACAATTTTTCCACCAGTGAATTGAACCTAGAAATATCTGTATACATAAAGCCTGCACATTGGTCGGGTTTCGCAAAGTTTCAGTTTTGCTTTTCGCTTCGACTGTGCCGTGCACCATGCATTATGCAGCAGAATGGGTTTATTAGTAAACGTAATCGTGGAAATATGTCGGGCAGCAAAGCAGGGATATCATATTTACAACTTGGTTAGAGGAAAGTACACTCCTGCTAATTACGACCCTGGTTATGCACAACCGTATCATTTGCTGATATTGAATTTCAGGCTTCGGTTAAATGATTTTGTCAGGGTATTGTTAACTGGATAACTTATTGAGGGCTTGGTTTTAAGGTGGCTTGATTATTTGGCATAAACTGTGTATTTAGAAAAACGTCTATATTAAGCAATGTATGCAGGCTGTAATTTGTTTTCATCCAAATAATTAATCGCCATTGTGAAAATACTTGCAATAATTAGGTCTTCAGTTTTTACTAAAATTTTCCATCATCCTGTTCTTGGTGTGTTGATTATTTATAAGGTATTAACATACCTTCTTTAAAGTAAAGGTAAATGTTTTTTCCATTTTTTTGTTTTGTTTTATATAAGTTGGGCAAACGCTTGATAGCGATACTTTACTGCTGTGTTCTCCATAGTCTAGTTTTGTTTATCTCTGTAGCGTTGTGTTTAATTGGTCGTCGATTTTAGTATTCGTGGCCGAGCTTTTTATATTTGGTTGCCAAGTAATTAACACGGCCAATTTATAGGCAGGGATTTATAAATAGTTGTCTTAATAAAGATAGAAATCCATGATGCATTCTAAACTTAGTCCGGTTAAACGAAACATATATTGGGTTTTCGTTATTTACTGCATGGTCACATTTATTGATTTTTTTCTATTAATGATGTTTGTTTAAAGTATTTTTTCTTGCCTGTTTTACGAATTTAAGTTATGTTAGCTGTTTTTAGCAAATTTTTGTGGCATAAAAAAAGGGAAAACTAAAAAATCAATAAACGAAACCAGTACAAAAGCATGTAAGGTCCACGGTAAGGCGGGCAGGATTAAAATAAGAGCTTAAATCCACTTTTGGACAGCCAAGGCACTTACCGGACGTTTGCAGAACCCACCATAATAATGCGTTTAGCAATAATGTGCCTAGCTTTACCTCTGCAGAATACACCACGCAGTGATAGATCCGCCCACAATAATATGAACGCGGTTTTTAAACAAACTCTCGTGTTACAACGCCCACTGGGTTTGCAAATCCAGGGGCGACATTATCGTATGGCAAGTAGAGGGTACATGGAAACCCGTTCAACTTATCGATTCTAAATATCTATGATAGCGGAAGTGACGACTGGCGGACTTCCAATGAAGCATAATAAATGTCAACTCAGCATATTTCAGGCTTCGGTTTTGTGAGTGCTATGTAGTAGAAGACTTATTGAGAATTTGGTTTTAAGATTATTATACACCAGACTGGTTGTTTTTGTGTGTAATAGTCTCCGATTTACTCAAATAGTAACCGTTCAGATGTTACAATTTAATTTTATCGTGAAAATGTGTTTAAACGATAGATTTTAGTTTATTAGAAACAACTTTCTGTGCTAAAACTTACAAGTGGATTCGTGAGGCTATTTTGCATATATGAGCATGACGCGATTAAAAGCATCAGCGGATGCTGTATTGGCTGTGCATGATACCTTTTAGCGAAGCGACCACAAAACGTATTAATATTTATGACTTTTCAAAGGCGGGATTGGGTACTCTTCGAAGCGCACAATCAGAGATTTTTGAATTTGGTGATTTGTTTAAAGAAATCATTTTGCGGTGATTCTGTTGATTTAGCACGATTATGAACGAATTTGTGTGCGTGCTGCGGTGAAGAATTTCTTGTGCTTTGCTGTACAGTTGTACGGTGTTTCTTCTACGTAACTTTGCTGCAAAATGATTTCTATAGAAATATTTGATCATTATGTTGTTTACATGAAAGTAAACACTTTCCACACAAATCAATTTTAATAAGCACACCACCTGTTCATATATGCCATATTTACTAAGTCCCTACCCTACACTCTTCCATACAAATTAACCTAAATAAACGCACCACCTGTCTATAGTTAAAACCTGTATTAAGAGTGTTACTTTTCCTGTGGAACGCTTAAAGCATTAATCTAGTAATTCCCAATAGTGTGGATCGACGGAAAGGCAGTTGTAAAAATCAATAATCACATATGAAAAGCCCTCTAATCGTAAAGCATCGATTTTTCCATTTCGTCATCAGAAAAAAATGATTTAAGCTCTGGAACAAAAGTTCAAGCATTAAAACGTATCTTCTAGATTTTTACAAATTTTTATAATCGGGTATTTGAAAAAAGGGCAAATAGGCAGAATCAATGCTAATTTTAAGGTTTATTTGTATCTAGTTAGACAGTTGAAGCTTTAAACTGTGTCACAGATGGACAGGTTCAATTATAAATAGTTTTAGTCGGGATGTCTAGTACTGTATATACCGGTATGTACACTTAACTAGTTATTAAGTAATTGCAAATAAAACGGCTTCGGTCAATAAAATGATTTTGTCCATAAGCTTATGGGACGTAATTGCAGATTAAAATCCGATTGTATGGCAATCTTGGCGTATAGTTGGTTGTCCAACCGTGTAAGACTGGTGGGATGTCGGATAGTCAGGCTTATTTTGGGGTGTGACAACGGCCACCGTGTAATCGGAACTATTGCCAACTAACTATTGCAGTAACTTTATCAGTTAATATGACTTCCGTAAAGTTTTATAGCCCAGGATATGCATGACAGAATGGTGAAATTCGTGTAATGGAATAAGCAGTGCTAGGCTAATATCATTATTCGTTTGGTAAATAAAGCGAATAATATACGGTAAAGGTTTATTAAAATGGAATATAAAATGTCTTTGGGTAAAATTCCTTTATAATTAAAGCGTGTTTTTCGTATTAAAAGAATTTAACGTATTATATGTACGTATTTAATCTGTATGCTTTGGAATGATTTCAAATCCCCGATTTGAAACCACACGATCTAGAACGATCGATTTGTCTCGGGAATATGCGCATGTGCCTTGTGCGCATATCCAGGTTACCGGGAATTTGATGGTGTGTCGTATGATTGACAAAACTGTCATTGATCAATTAGTTTTAATCAACTAGATTAGGATAGGGTAATTATGTTTATCCATGTGGCTGAGAAAATGTTGGTGGTGTTAACACACAGGCAATCGTCAGATCACCTCGCGCCCACCGTCGGGTTACCGGAGCTATTGCAGTGTGTTGTGTATGATTCACACGTTCTTCCAATTTAGTAAAACCCATATATCCGCTGGGTTCAGGCAATGTCCGTTAGGACAGTGCCTTGCTCAAGGACACAACCGACTCGCTATTGACCTGCAACCCTTGGGCTGAAAGGCGACGCACTAAACCACCAAGCTATGCGTTCGGACGAATTGATGTGAAATACGTTAAACGGCTTATACAAGAAAATATCTTTCAAGAAAAGGGTCAGGGTAAGGATCGAACGAAGAACATGTCTGCGCATAACTTCCATATATGTCCTCTACACTACGTGAACGATTGTTTTAACACATCACATTTCTACAGAGTTAAAAGTAAGGACTAGTGGGTTGCATGATGAATATCGTTCCGATCATTTTTCTACTTTGTTGCTTCTATGCTGCTGAAAGTGAGACTTACTCGTGTGTGAGCGGCTGCGAGTGCACCAGAGACCCAACATCGGAGATCCAAGTCTCCTGCCGCGGGAGAAATTTGTTCGAAATCCCGTCGGCCGCCCTTGCGCGCGAGGCGTGGGGATCAAGCACCATCGACTTCGGTATGAACGAGCTGAGTTCGCTGCCAGCCAACTTATTCCGGGAACAGACGAAACTTACAACTCTCATTCTCGACCACAATGACATTGAGAAAGTGGACGCAGCTTGCTTTAATGTGTCTGGAGAATACTGGTCTGAGACAGTTTCGCCTCTGGTGAATATCGATCTGAGAGGTAAGTTTGATGAATGACAACTTGCAGCCATTGGGATGGTTAATTCATGTTTTATAATCGTGGATGGCAAACCGCACGGGAAAGTTATAAATCCGAAAAGTTTCTACTTAAGTTCCGCTCATTAATACAATAAATTTAAGCGACGTCTGCTAATTGCCTTAAGCAAGGTGATCTGTAACACAAGTAAGTTGTGTCCTGCGAAACAAGTTACATTTTTAATGCGATACTAAAATCAAATTTTATTGGCACGGTAGAAATAATTAATCTGTCGCTACTTTTCATGCATTTCCTTTTGACGTTTAGAAACAGTTTAAATGACAAGTAAATTACACATAGCCATATTTTTTTTCCGTAAAGGTGGCCCTTGCATTGGCTTAAAATTTGTAAAGTTGTCATTTTCACAAGTCATGTGAGTTGTTTAGCCATTTTTTATTGACCACGATACGAATCCACAATCATTGGGTTTTATATACTGTATACATACTAATCCGTCGCCTTAACATTTCGACCGGACAATCGTTCATATTTGATTAAACATTTATAAACGGATTTATGATTTAGTTTAGACCAATAAAACTGAGAGATTGTATTTGAATGTAATTCAAAGAGAAATATTTAACATTTCGTATACTAAGTTATGCAGCTTGGAAGACAATGTGAACAATTTAGATATGTTCTGTGAAAACGTTTTACTCCAAAAATATAATTTATTCTATTTACAGAAAATCACTTGCATTTCATACCTCCGTGTTTCAGCAAAACGCCTAGCAGTGTTGCGCAATTGAGAAATCTGAGAAAACTTCTATTGGGAGGAAATTTAATTGAAAACACTGCCCATACTAATTCTTTGGTCGGTGTCCCGTAAGTAAATGCACGAAAATGGCGCAAATATTTTAGAAATAAAATGCTCACAAATTCGCACAAACCAGCACTGGAACACGCCATCGTGTATGCTAACTCCTGGGCAAGGAGATACGAAAACAGTTCGGGCAGATGCGGCCTCGATATTCACTGCGGCCTCTTTCTTTGTGGGTATAAGTTTAAAAGTGGCATTTAACAGATGATGCTTTTATTTAGTGGATTTAAAGTCATAAAAAATCAAAGTTATATTAAACATACATCACACTACAATAGCTCCTACACCCTGTACGGCCGTGTCACCGAATGGTTAACGCGACTGTATATATATATGACAAGAGCGTTAAATATCTTAAGCCCAATCGGAATACGAATAATTTTCATCTTTAACGTCATAATTATGTGACGTCACAGAAACGTGGAAGAGTTGGATTTGTCGCGGAACAGAATTGCAGTGCTGCCGGATTTTTTTCTTAAGAAATTGTCGCGACTTCTCTACCTCGATGTTTCATTCAATGAAATATCAGTGTTTCCCAGTAGTTTATTCGGCAGGATGGCGAAGCTGCTTGTGGTGAGGTAGGTATCGTTTTGGTTCTAGGAAACACTGGTAAAATCTTTATTTTTGATTTAAACAAGTGACTGTCGTTCCAAGCTTTTCCTGAATCATTTGTGCTGATTAATAATAAGCGCAATGTGGAAATGTGTATGTTAGACATTATCTGAAACAATATACGACACAGGGCAACTGGGAACCGGCTGAGGTCGATACCACTTTCACTACCAGCTTCACTACTAGAACTCCGTCTCGCTGAAAACCTAATCAAAAATCTAACCAAAGATGACGTCACGTCGTTACGTCATCTCGAAAAATTGGAAGTCCTGGATTTAAGCGGGAACGCGATTGAGTTTATCAGCAGAGGCGTCTTTTCGCGGTTGGCGGATTTGAAGTTGTTGGACTTGTCACAGAATCTACTGGAGTCGGTTTCGGCATCAACGTTCGACGGGATGCGAAGCATCGAGTTTCTCTTCTTGCAAAACAACCCAACGCTAACCTTCATCTCATCGAACACTTTCACAGTTTTACCAAGACTCGATTATCTATTTCTGTACGGCTGCGGGATCAGAACACTCAGTGTCCCCGAAAAAGGTTTAGGTGTAAGATATCTATGGCTCTTCGGAAATCCCCTAAACTGCAACTGTAGACTGATTTCCTTGTCAAATTACCTAAAAACATCGGACGTAATTTTGGACACGGAACTGAGCAAAGTCCACGCCAATACGGGAAACGCCAGAGCTGACTTGGCTGTGCAGACGAAGATACGTTCGATTCGAGTGAAAATCGTCCCAACGGTTTGTGTCAGCCCCACAAACAGACATCGTACAGTGGTGGGGAAATCGGTGGCAACCATACCATTGAACAGACTCACGTGCCCTGATGAGCCGGTCTATGTCGTCATATCCGTGTTTCTGGGTATACTGTGCTTCGGTGTTTCCATACCAGTGGTGTTTTGCCTCGTTGGCGCCTATCTGCTGATTCTAAAGATCGGCCGAGCCAAATTCGGGTGGAAATTAAAAGATGACAACGAGTGGAATGTGGTTTGTGACTTCATAAGAGAAGAATAAACGATGACGTGCTTCGTTATGCAACGAGAGAAGGATGGTGACGTCACAGAAGATTTGGGTTGCGTCACAAAGTTTTTTATATCGACTCTGACGTCATAAACAGATCATGTGATGTTCTAACATGCATTGTGACGTGTTTCAAACGAAATTGAGTTGCAAATATATATGTTCCTAATACATTTCCGAGTAATGATACGTGCATGCAGACTATATTGGTCGGTCGTTTAAAAACTTAGATCACGTAATAATACATAGTAATCATTCTTGCGCGGCTTACTTATTGTATTATGTTAATTGATGTGAATGGAAAAGGCAAGGGTTGTATTCAAACAAATATCATCAGAGCACCTTGTCCTATAGTCGTAGACCGAAGATATTAAGTGTGCGATATATTATGGAAACAATGCTACAGTATGTTCAACCCATTATTCCACTGGGTTTATACAATTCCCACTGGGTATATACAAAAGTGCTACCTAAAAACACAACCGACCCACCAATTTCGACTATCTGCACGACGAGTTAACTGTACATTGCGAAGCATTATCTGCAGTCTCACACAGTTAACCCTTTGACCACAACGGAACTTTTGCCGTTTTTGGCAGTTTTGAGTAAGGTTGCTTTGACCTCGTTTGCTGCGAATACTGTTGGACTTAGGAAAAAATAATCTATTACAAAGTTGTCCAGTATATAAATTCCTACAAATTGGTATTTTAATTTTTTTGATGACGTCGTAGAATTTGTAATGACGTCATAATCAATACTTTATACTCTAATTACTCGTTACTGGTAGCTTGTAGAAGATAGTAATGTATTACAAAGTTGTTCAGAATGACATTTCCTACAAAATTATGTCTTTTATTTATTGATGATGTCAACTAAGCGTGATGACGTCACCCATGACTGACAAATAAGGCATTTCATCATCAGAATCACTGTCGGCCTTGGTCATGCTGGCAGCCTGATCGGCGGTAAATTGTCATATTTCTTCTGAATATCAAATAATAATTCAATAACAAACAAAACAAAGACAAAAAAATGAATAAATATCAATAGTATTAAAAAAGTCATATTCACATATGTATACATATATCGTTGAAAGATCGAAAATGACTGGTAAAAGCGAAAACAAAGATGGCTACTGCTAGTTTTATTCTCACAGCAACTAGTGTAACAATTTTAACTCCCCAGAACATAAAAAAGCGATGTTATGCTTAAAAGTTGAACTAGATACAAAAATTTCGAAGAAACATGTTTGGAGCAATATTACTCAAAAATTTTAAATGCAAAGGTTATGTTTTTATGCGTTATTTCGAAAGATCTATTCAAATGCTTTCCAAAAATATAAAAACTAGAAAAATCCCCCAAGAAACGACTGAATTGTGCATTTTTTTTCGGGAACACTTCTCGGTTACAAATATGTAACCGTCGTGGTCTAAGGGTTAAAAGGACGAACATTACGGGAAATGTGGTTAAATTAAGGCTGGATGCTTGCTAGCTACTTGTCTGCTTGTTTGTTTTTAAAATGTACAGTGGGCTTACCCAAAAGCAGACAACTCGTCATTGCTGTTACGATAGGACATTCATGTTACCCCCCTGGTAGTTCCAACCAATCGATTGGGTTTGGACGATGTTAGCTGAGTGTCTTGCTCAAAGACACAACCGGATAGTCAACGTCTTGTATGGATCTAAGATATATTCGGCTTTCTGCAGATCTGCAGACCCGTTCTCTTAAGGATCAAACAAAACTGCCAGGTTTCCTTCCGAAGGGCAGGGTTGATAAAACCTGGGACTTTCCCAGAAAGCAAACTCTACATTCCTCACTTGTGACTCTAATGGGGCGTGTTGAAAACTCAATGAATGACGTTGCGGCAATAAAACAAATTCGATAAATTATCCATGTGCCTAACAAAAATATTAATTCACGGCCCGTAATTAACAAATGTTTTGTGAGTCAGATTAGATAATTCGTTACCTTTTAGCTAATGTGGCGATTACCCGTGAGATAACTCTTCCGTGTTTCCCATTCACCGAGATAAACATGAATATTGGGTGGGAATTCAGGTTTCCGTGCAAAACATGTCGATGAGCATTATCACTGATAATATTCGTCAAGTATTCTTATTAAGATCCTGTTTGTGACAGGTCAGATGATAATTTCGTTTCCAGCATGCCGCGTATACCAATTGGCATCCACCATGTACAAACATGTGGTTTAAAGTTGGTTTCCATTTCAACCGTCAGTAAATATATAATATTTAACCCCCTCAAAAATGCCTTCTTTGACCTTAACGACTGTGTCACCCGAACCCAACTTTTCCAACTGATGTCCTTTGAATATTGCTTTAACCTGCTGCACCCGATTATTATATTTATTAAATCGCTTGATCTTTTAACCAAGATTTAACATTTAAATCCTATTAAAGGTAAATCGCTACAAACAATCCTATTCTAACTGAATTTTAAATCGATTTAGTAAATTAAAAGATGTCCATCAAAAGTTACCATCACACACAACGCACTGCAAGACATTCGACTACGAGCACAAGGCAACCCTGTGTTAAAAATATCGTCCTACCGATTACCACATTATAAAACTCCGCGTACAATTGTATTTAATATAATAAAACAAGGGGATTCCCCAAAACGTCATACTATTTAGGGCGAATGACGAAAACGAAAGATTTTCAGGTTTTATGAAGGGATTAAGGCGAAAACGTGGGTGGTATCAAAATATTTTTTTAGATTTTACTTCCAAAACTATCGACGAGGTAAAATAGTGACGTAACGTGTAAATGACGTCATCATATTGCTAAGTTCATCACTAAAGGAACGAAAACGTCATCAGTTCAAAATCAACCTCAGAAATTAAAGTTATCGACTGTTCAACATCTTTAATACGCCTGTGACGTCATCAAATCAATAGCGACGTGAAATAATGACCAGCAACGTCATCACATGGCAAATAAGATCACAATTATTCTCATCAGGACAAAAGAAAGAATCAGGTTTCGCAAAATGGATATTTCTGTGAAACCAACATTTTCTAAAAAATTGGAAATTTTCAAAAATAACATTTTATCTGGGAAATGAAGAAATGCATGAATCGAAGTGGATCGGATGAATTGAGCTTTTTCTCTTCGGGAGTGTTCATCTACGGACGCTATCTTGGAGCTGTTTCGCCGTGTATCCCTCCCACTCCAGCAAGTACTCCGTGCGTGGGGGATTCCCCGCTTCCGCGACCACACGTTTCGCCAGGACCCGGTATCGCTCGCCGCACGCGATTCGACCCTCGGGGCCGAAGTATTGGGCGATCGTGCGGCGCAAGTCGGCGTCGCAACTCTCGTGTCTGAAAGGTTAAAGCCAGGATCTTTAGAAACGTGTATAGTAGTAAGTAGCGGCTCAGATGGACAGGTAGAGACGACATACCTCGGCAAGTTGGTAAGCATACTAGGTGTCGTGTCCTGAAACATCTCGTGCACAGGAATGATGGTTTGTGTATCGTGGTTGAATGGTTTTTGAACGATTCCGGAACTTTCAGTCGTGGTCGAGGTTGACGCGCTTGACCTGCCTCGTCCCTTCGGCTCCTTTCGAGGTCGACCACGACGGCGTTTTGGCTGCTTCTCGCTGTAGGGTTTGAGGTTAGTATTTTAATTTACCATGGTACCTTGTGCAATTTATATGGTTTGGTGCGCTTTAGTTTAATAACCATGCATAAGTGAAACAAACATAAGAACACTTGCGTCTTTATCTTACACGTTGTTGTTTTCCTTTTATTGCAAAAATATTATTAGTTTTGCAGGGCCAAAAATCCATCAAATTTCGGGCAAGTAAGAATTCACTCGCTTACGCGATTTTAACGCGAGTAAGTGGTCATGCGGGTAACGAGAGTAAACATAGCGCGTAACCAGGGTTTGTATGATGTAACACTAGTTTAAATGTGGTATTATAACAATCTTACATTATGATGCTGTATACATACTCCAGTATTTGGTATAATAAAAAGGCTATACTTCATTTAAACAGAAAACAGCAACGATAAACGTTAATTGTTTTTTTTGTGTATGCGAGAGTAAATTCTTACTCGCGCGGATTTTTGGCCCTGGTTTTGGTTCTGTAGGTGTAAAAGGTTGCCGACGCCTTGTAATAATAGGCCAGACACCTCACCACTAGATGTTCCTCACCTGCCAAATAGGTTTTCCCGCACGCAATGCCTCGCGTTGTCGGGTGAATATTTATCGGCGGTTTTGGACGGGCTCCAGTCCAGCTGTGGATAACGACGCGTTATATTGATGTAATAGATTGTACCAGCATTGTATTGTGGTGTGCGTGTAACATACATAGATACACAGCGTATAATGGTCATGTTTGATAGCAATGGAGCCGGACATAATCCCTTGAATTGTAACACGCGTTTGTGGATGGGTGTTTGGATGGTTAAATCTTCATGGGTGGAAAGCCATTATTTACCTATGGTTGTCATGAGTGACCTCGGGCGCAGTCAAGTTGACAAACCGAATCAAAAATTTTAATTTTTATAAAAATATATTTCTAATCAAAACACAAATATGAATAAGATGTTCCACAAACGATAAAAAACGAAAAAAAAGAAAAAGAAATGAATTTCAAAACCACCGAATCGCAAATCGATCTCAAATGAACTCACATCTATTGTCCCCAGCCTTCGTTTCACTGAGGGGGAATCCCCCTCTGTGTCCCCGGGTCCACTTCTCTTCATTGGGGTGGGTGAGTCACTGTATTGTGATGTCATAATCAGTGGGGGTTAAATTATTATTCAATCTTCCACTATAAAGTATCAACGCATCGACATGAAGTACACAACATGTGAATCAAATATGATTTTAAATTGAGGTCAAGGTCACGTCGATTGAGGGCAGAACTTCCTACAGTATCGGCCGCGTAGGTTCAAATATGGGTTGTAAGTCCGGTTGTTTTTATTCAACATTTTCCTTTTTTTAAGTTCTTATATCATTATATTTTTAAATATTGCATCATAATGAAAACCGCTATATTAGCTCGTGCTCAGGGACAGCTATGTATAAATTGCTCATAGGTGGCTAATTATGCCCCGGTTAACTGATGATTACCTTTGATGGCGAAACCAAACGTGCTTTAAATACAAAACTTAAACAGTGACCTCCAATATTGGGCTTGACTTATTGAAGACGCAATATTTTTGGACGCAAAATTGCACAGATAACCCTTATATCTGGGGAATCCCCTACTTGAGAAGTGCGGAGCCATGTCTGAGGTCCAATGATGCGAGAAGGTCGTCGTTAATCTCCCCGATGAGTGGTACATTGAGGGTGGGGGGTACTGGGGGGGACCTTGTTCGTAACCCCCAACTCATTTTCGCCTTCTTACTTTCACTACCACATTGGAACCTGGGTCAAAATAGGGGATGTTTACTTAGCGGTGATGAATGTTGACATTGTATGGTATGAGACGGTGGGTTGGGTTCATTTTATATGGGTATCGTTTAAGCATGCAACTGGTCCCATATTTTTATGGAATGTAGTACTTACTGCTTATGAGTATTAAAGATTTTTTGATCTTCCATTAAGAACATGTTAAAAGGCCTATGCAGGAGCATTGCTGGAATACTTCTTACTGGTTGAAAAAGGCACAGAGTGGTAAGATTGTTTACCTTGACTTGTTATTTTGTAAAGTTTCCAAGACCCTCTCTTTAAGCTGGCTTCTGGTGGAGGCTTCAAGCACAAGCTGAGATCAAAACATAGAAGTCACGCTAATAACTATGTTGACACTACATTGGATGTATTTTGAAATGTGGTGGCTGATAGAAGTACCATCTGCTTGATGGGCAATTTTATATTTGAGCAAGACAATTGGTGGCCGACTGAACCCAGATTTAATTGGATCACTTAATCCGCCACAAAACTATAATGTCAACGTCAGATTCAACACAGTGCAAAACCGATTATGGGCACTATAAGTTTGTTAGTGTTATAATGTCCCTGTGTTAACCCAACCAGGGTTTAACATGAGCATCTCAGCCAAAGTGACAAAAACTGTGTGTGTTTATTGAAAAAACAATTATTTATATATTTTAGTGCAAATTCCCTGTAGAGAAATGCAAGTTAAGCCTGTTATGTTTTATTCATACAAATTTGTATTTTTTTTTTAGCTCTATGCCGCTAATTTAAATTCTTAGCATGATTCGACGCTCGCTGAGTTCCAGTTATTTCCTGCGCTTTGATTATTTAATTGACTGATTGTCCATAAATATTGTTGCAAATCTTATTTTAAAACATTCAGTTGTTTTGTTTGGTCGGCGAACCAAAATAGTGATGGAATAAATTACATTATCTATTCAATCTGATTTAACACTTCCCGACAGTATGTTTCAACCACCACAACACCAACACAACCTACATCGCCAAGCTGCAATTCCTCCCAGTTCTGCACAAAGAAAGGCATCATCGTTGATTGGAAGTCGTAATATTTGACAAGTTTCGCTATCGTTATGTTGTACAACACCAGGTGGACCACGTCGACCCTGGAATGAGAAACCATGATAAGCACACTACCTGTCTATCTGTACCACATTTCCAAAGTCTCTACCATACACATTTCCACACAAATCAACCTTGATAAGTGCACTATCTGTGCCACATTTCCAAAGTACCAACCATACACATTTCCACATAAATCTCAGGTTCACAAGACCACAAACCACGGCTATAACTCAGAGACTATGACATCACAGTGTAATCAATGAGCTCACCATCTCATAGGAAGGCGCTTCACATATTCGCTTCCATGGTTGCAAATCGAACAGATGAACAAAAAGAACCGATCGCCGTAGAGAAATGGAGTTTCCAGACACTGCATGCAAGCTGCGAATGTTGGGTGTTGGTTAAAATATTATATGAAGAAAATAACACTACTTTAACCACCTGTGTAAATGTAAGGTCCCAGGGGTGGAAACTACACTGTTGCCCTAATATAGCAATTGTATTAAACACCAAAATTAGTAAATAATATTAATATCCCGCACATGAAGTGTTGTATAAATAAGCATTGTTTGGACTTCCCGCCTTACACAGTTGGCTGTTAGGATTGTAGGTGCAATCATAAAAACTAAATTTTGATTTAACACCAAATTTTAAATCACCATTATCTTGTGTGGTATGATGAGGTGTTGAGGTGTCATTATTACCTGTATCTTCCGCATATATCTCCCAGTGTTGACCAATGGTGAAATAAACACAACTCACCTTCATGG
Organism: Ciona savignyi; assembly: GCA_000149265.1. NCBI lineage: Eukaryota > Metazoa > Chordata > Ascidiacea > Phlebobranchia > Cionidae > Ciona > Ciona savignyi. The sequence continues at coordinate 63,223 of CH002481.1, forward strand.
AACCACTGCTGACAGCGGCAACACTGCAGCATCTTCAGATACCAATCACCCGGTCCACCACAGTAGCAATACAACTGGAGATACAAGGAGTGTTTGGTGGGAACGTGCATCAGTTGAATGGTTAAACAATTTGTTGTCAGTTAACAACCAAAGAAATCATGAAACAGTAAAACACTGTACCAGAAGTAAAAACTGACTACAGATATGATCAGAGTTGTAAAAGGTATCCATGTAGCAAAATTAATTCATCCACATAGTTTTAAAAATGCAAAAAAGGTTTTCCGTCAAAAACCACAGCTCTTTGCAACTATGTTCGGTCATTTTACAGAAATTATTACCAATACAAATTTAGGACCTTTTAAAAAAATGTTTGATAGTTATAGTTCAAATCACACTGTTACCATGCTATTGTTTTTTTTCCAGCAGTAAACACTGGATACAAGTCGTCCAGCTACAAACAACTTTTTTCTTTATCACCAAGTTTACCACCTATCACGAAACACAAAATCCACTTACCTCTTCATGATTAACTTTATGGCCCTTGTCCCATGTCAGTGATTTCAGATCGTAAGGTAAAACTTGTTTGTAGACTCGCAATGTTGCAGCTGGGAGAAGGAGAATAAATGTCAAAATCATCTAAATGAACCCCTGGAATGAAGGGCAGACATACCTGCGGGGCCGTCGGACTCTGCACCCCCTCTCTTTGCAACGGCAGCGAAGACACAAGTCCTGCACTGCCATGGAGTGTCCTCATCATTCAATATGCTGGTGTCTATGGCAGGGATGTGGCACAGTTGGTGGTATCCTGTGTGGAGATGTTGAAATTAATTACTTAGTGACATTTACATAACAACGCACCAATGTCAGGGGATAATAAGTCATGATCACTGAAAACCTTAAAACTTAAGCTCAGTGCTGAAAAATAGGGCAGCAGTGCCATAAGGACACTTGTGATTAAATACAGGCATTTACGACAAGGGATGGAAAAAGAGAATTTTTGGTTTTCAAAGATTTGAATATCCAGAGATATCAAACTAAAATCCATTTAAATTGGGAAACAAATAAAGGAAATAAAATGATTGGGATTGACGAAATAATTCATTGTTTGTTGTATAAACACACAATGTGCATTAACACCCATGCGTTTTCCTATTCACAGAATAAATATGAATGTTCTATCCTATATCTATCAGTTAAAAGTATTTTATATTCATGTTACATTTAAAGCAAGTGTATTTGAACTAACAATTATTTATTTTCACAACTACCTATTTGCAAAACACTATAGTTACTGCGTATGGTTGTTGTGTTTAGAAATAAAACATTCAATATTGTCCAACTAAACCGAAAAGCAAAACTATTCTAAAATAAGATTCAAAATTCGAAATTCGACATTACTTTAATACAACTGTTCTAATATGGAAAACTATTCTATTTTGCCCAATCCTATTTATGACCAAAACAATGCAAATGCGAATAATTTGACATTACTATTCAACCAATTTTTTCATTAATGCTGTAAAGCAAACATAAAAATGAACAAAGTTTTCTAAGTCTTTCCTAAATTGGAGTGTTTAGACATTTTCTCTTAATGTCTAACCACTCCTTTTTATAGCTCTATTGACAATAATGGAACCAAAACTATGAAACAATAAATAAATACTAGTATTCAAATAGAACACGAAAAAAGGATGTTACAAAATAAATACAAAAATAGGACTACCAAAACACAAATGCCTCCACAAACAACAGTAAAAATATAATTCTTATCCTTAAATACCTTGCCCACATTTATCACAGAGCACAATCTCATTGGGAGGATCGGAAACCCCATCATGGCAGATGCTGCACGTTACGTCGGAATCAACACCGTTGTCCGAACCGTCCTTGTTGTTTATCATCTGAAGATCTTTGAACTGAGCCCAGAACATGGATTTGTCCTCGAACTGGACGTAGCACCGATGAGCGAAATCATCTACCCGGTTTGAATGAATGGGTTTTGAGCTTGAAATTAAATATAAAATGATCGAG
>CH002481.1:65353-90027 GCA_000149265.1 Ciona savignyi
ACTTTCAATAATAGATAACAAATACACTTTTTTAAACAGATCAACCTTGATAAGCACCACTCACCTGCTGTACATCTGTGCCACATTTTCAAAGTCCATACCATACACATTTCCACACAAATCAACCTTGATAATCACATTAATTGACCAAACTTTAGATTGACAACAGTTTGTGCCTAATTAATACGATAAAAGTTACCTTAAATACAGTACCAAGGTAATAAAGACCGTCCGACCACCGTACCAACACGTCATGCCCTTCCTTAAAGACACCACACAATTTCCTGTAACTCGCTGGCTGCGCTTGTATGCGTGAGGTCAAGTGTTGTTCCCCGTTCATCTCTGCTTCCTTTTTCGGCGACTGCTTTAATTTTTTGAAGTCTATAACTCCATTTTGGAATTTTTTTACCTCAACCTTGCAGTCACCATTAATTTTCTGTTTTTCCGACTGTTTCACAAACCCATTTGGTGGATTTCTCGCTTTTTCAGTGACGCTCGACATAGTTTTCTCAGTTTTTACTTGGTTCAAAACAGAGTCAGTTTTGAATAAGCTTTTGAATGGTTTCGGCTCTGATCTTGGAGGTGAAAAGTTGGCAAAGTTGTTGGTGGAACCATGTGTGGGGCTCCTAGGCGGCGATTTCAATGTCTGTCCGTTCGGGGAAGCCTTGAAGCAGTTTTTAATCGACGAGGCAACATTTGGACTGCCTGACGATGTGCTGGCCTTGTTGCGCACCATTCTCGCAATTTGTGACCAAATGAACGCTCAGATATTTTAGGAATGAGTTTTCAGGTTCAAAGGAATTGTATGACAATAATCGATTATTAAAGACTTAAATTCTAGGCAATGGTAATTTGTGACCAACACGCAGAATCTGCAAATACACAAGAATTACATACACCAGTACATGAAGTGTAACAAAATGTGGTCTGGAGGATTAGGATGGAGTGATGACCTGAGAGGTCTTGGATTCGATCATTACCCTAACCACTTTCTTTGCATTTGTAACCCTAGGTAAAGGCACTTAACAGGTGGAACCTCGTACTTAATCTAGTAAATTCAAATGTTACAATAAAAACTATTCAAAGGTTATGATGGTACTGGTACCCAATATACAATAGATTCAAGTTCTGTTTCCCAACCCTGGGAATAATTGCAACATTATATACTTAAACAAATTTTAAAATTTCAAGTTTCTAAACAAACATGTTCTGTCTATGAACTTTGGGCAAAAGCTAACTGAAGACTGTGGTCCGTAATACAAAATTTCGCATAAAACATGTAATAAAAACCCTAATTATTTAGTAAACGGTGTAGAACTTGAAATTTAGTTTAAATATCTATTTTCCTTACTTTTTCATCACCTGAACTTGTAAGCTTTTTATTTTGTGTATTTTAGTAACAACGAAACAAAAATACCACGCAAATAAAAGTTAATTTTGACCAAAAACTACCAAATAATTCACATCAATTACATTTTCCGGATTCGCGCGCCTCTTTATTTTAGGCTCGAAGCAATACATAGCAGCCTATGGCAAACAAGAGAGCGTTGGATTAAAACTTATTTGTTGGACAAACAAAATCTCGTGGGTTTGTATCAGTAATATGGAAAGTTACGTCAATCTAGTGAATTCAAATCGATGGCAAATATCCTAATACGGACACACTAATATTAATTTCGAATATCAAATAATGAACACACATTATACGTAGCACCGGAAATATTACCTTGCGGTGGAAACGGCCAAGAAGGATAATCAATGTCATTTAAAATAGGACGCGTAAGAAAACGGTCCTTGCCATGAGACCATGCTGGGTTCAAAACTTTGTCTAGAATTTTTTTAAATGTTTGTTTTTTTGCGTATTGATATCAAATATTTTGAAGTTCAGTTATGGAGTCGGATATCCTACAGCTGAAGTCTTTGCGACGGAGAGTTTGATTGTTTTGGTACATTCGGCCACGACGACTACGTTCTGGTACAAGCTTATTTAAGCATAAAGACGTCAGGTAGCCACAACATAGGGGAATTGGAACTTTATAACTTTCTTCTCTTCCCGCTTGTTTGTAGCATCCGCATTTTTAGTCGACTCATGCCCGATAGATAGATAGGAAGGGATGGAATATATATTCAAGTTTATTTCCGTGAATGGAAAAACCAAGGGATTAACACACGGTCAGAATACTTTACGCCCACCGTCGTGTTACCGGAGCTATTGCATTGTGTTGTGTGTGATTAACACATTCCTTCAATTTGGTAGAACCGAATATTTCCGCTGGGTTAGGCAATGTCCGTTAAATGCCTTGTCCAAGGACACAACCGACCTGCAAGCGACCAGTTTGGTACCTGTGTGGGCTCGCGCTTTCTTTTGGGTTGTTTAACTGACCGAGGCGTTAGCTGAGCTTGTTTAGGCTGGCTGCCTAACGGTCTTTCGCGAGCTGCGCAGCGGAAAGTCTATTCTCCACAGAACGCACACTAATAATTATAGTGACCAATATTTATTCGTTGCTTAATCTCTTCCAATTCCAAAATCTGATTCCTTGTTCAGTATAATTGTATTTTACGTCTTTAAATACTTGTGATGCAGGTTACTTATTCTAAATGCGAATTATATAGTCTGGCGCAGGTTACTTAGGTTGAGGTAGGTTATTTAAATTTCCAGAATATATAGGGAATTTACAAGGTGCGAAAAGTTTACGTGCGAGACGTTTCACATCTGCACGTTTGACTAACTGTGGGAATTGGGTGAAAAAACTATGTTAATGATTTAAACGGCAAAAATACAAAAGGCCCGTACAAGGTGATAATTACGTACAAAGTAATAAAACGTGAGAGTCGGTAAACTTGAAACGCAAAAAACGACGTTAAAACACAAAATATTTTAGACATAAATTAAAACAAATACTATACGAAATGCTACAACATCTCATTTTTTCCACATTTTGTTAAGTGTGAGAAAATAAAATCACGGTCTCGTTGAGCATTTCGGATGTTCAGTTGAAATAACAATCGAAGTCATGTGGTGAACGATCTCACGAAGTTTCGAGCATTACACACGTTTATCCTGCAAAAACTAGAATAACCCGGTTGGGAGAATTAAGTACAAAGCTAGAATTGTGCAATAGCAACGCCACAATTTGCATCACATGAGCCATATTTTTTATACTTTGCCAGCTAATAAACCAAGGCGTGTACGCCTGGTTACTCACTACCGAGTGAGCATGAAATAAATGCAGCGATGATCTCGCTATATGCGACGAAAGCGCAATTAATAAAAAAAAACAAAAACCGAGCGACCTGTCATATGTAGGTTTTACGACTCGTAACGGTTAAGGGAAATAATCTTGCGCGGATGTATTTCCATCAACAAACAAAAGAAAACTTTTAGTAAGCAGGACATAAGCCGTGTGTCTTGTCATTACTGTGCGGTGTTTGTAAAAGCCTGTTTTACACACGAAATATATTCGGTTCGGAACATCCGACACATTGACTGAGAGGCGATTGGACAATTAGATATCGCATTTACATGCGGCGCGATTACCATAGCTATACGGAAGTACGCTGGTATCGTTTAATAAACTGTAGCGCTGTGAAGCGGGTACGCTCACTTATTTACACAGCATGAGCGCAAATGCGCGGGGTAGAGGCGATCAGACTTCGCAGAAAAAGAAACAAACCTCGAGCCGCTGCTAAAAACGAGTATATAATCGCGTGAACTGGACGCATAATTTGCGTGAGGCGCGATTAAAAGAAAACTAACATCTTGTCGGCGGTAACATTGAAAATCTGGCGCGAAAGAACAAAACAAACGTCGTTCGACGTGCAAGTGCGCCTAATATACCGGATGGGTTGGCGCAGCATGGCATCATTGACTCAAGCTCATGTTAGCATAATCGTAAAAGCGTTACTAACCTTGCTTAAGATGAAGTGCATATGTAGCAGTTGTTGAAGGCGCGTTTGCTCTTCGTGTTTGTAAGAAGTCTGTAGAGTAAAACACCAATATCATGCATTCTTGCAATAGCCTAGTACCATCCAACCAAACCGGGAACACTAGTTTTTGCAATCGTTGCAGACTAATAATTACATATAGTATAAAAAATAATAATAAAACTTACAAAAAAATAAGGTAGAAGCTACAAAAATAATAATACAACCCTTTCATATTTCGTAAAGGGAACGTCGTCTTGCGTATTCTCTTCTTTCGTCGGCGAAAGCGATGCTTATAAACTTGATTTAAATACAGTGCGTTGTCTTGTTAGTCACCAACTTCGTCCAGCGAAAAGGGGCGTTTCTTACTTGATGCTTGAAGTTGCTTGGTTTTGAATTTGCTTCTTAGATAAATTGCGTTGGGCCACTCGTCGTTGCCAATGTACTTAAAACTTCTAGTTGAAGTTGACGTCGGAAATTGTTCGTTTCGGGAAGGTGCGTGTCCATTATCACAAGGTTCGGTAAAATTCTTCAGCTCCGATAAAAATTCTGGCAACTAATTATCTTCTGGACAGGTTTCGTGTTCGAGTTCACTTTACGGAGGTCGCTAATGTAGGTTCGCGCTTTCTTTTGTCTGGATGCTTCTGCTCGTAGCTTTTCGATAGAGATCTTTATTCTGGTTAGTTTGAACTTGGCATAGCTTGCTCTGTCTATACAGAATGCCTACAGTAGCCACGATTTTTAATGTCTATATCTCTTGATTCGGTTTATTGGTGTTCTGCGTCTCATTCAATATACAGTTACGTTCGCGAAGCAAATTACTTAGTACGTCATTCAGCATGACGCCAGTTGTATAGTCTAAGTTACGTTATACAGCATGACGCAAGTTATCTCAAGTACGTTATTGTAGGTTAATTAGGTTATTTAAATTTCCAGAATATATAGGAAATTTACAAGGTGCGAAAAGTTTACGTGTGAGACGTTTCACATCTGCACGTTTGACTAACTGTGGGAAATTGGGTGAAAAAACTATGTTAATGATTTAAACGGCAAAAATACAAAAGCCCCGTACAAGGTGATTAATTACGTACAAAGTAATAAAACACGTGAGAAAAAACATCAAACGCAAAACAACGACGTTTAAAGTATAAAATATTTTAGACATAAATTAAAACAAATATATATTATATTAGAGGTGCCACACCTGCAACCCTTCGGCTGATATAGGCGACGCACTAAACGACCAAACCCGTCGAACGGAATTAAACAAATAACATTATAGGACTATAGGTATAGGGTAGGATATTCATCTTTATCCCCGTGAATGGGAGAACCTATGGGGTTATCACACGGGCAATCGTCAGATCACCTCGCGCCCACCATCGGGTTACCGGAGCTATTGCAGTGTGTTGTATATGATAGACACGTTCCTTCAATTCGGTAGAACCCATTAATCTGCTGGGTTCAGGCAATGTCCGTTAAGTGCCTTTCCTAAGGACACAACCGACTAGCTAGCGACCAGTTTCGCACCTGCAACCTTTCGATTGAAAGTCGACGCACTTAACCGCTACACCCCCGGGCCGGACAAAGGTGATTACATAGAGGGTTTATAAAAAACAAATTATCTGCTTGATTCGACATCGATTATCTCCTCGTCTTCGGACATTCGGAGTAGGTACCTCCTATGCATAGTCTAAACTCCCACCGCCGACTTCCTTACGTAGAGATTCGTCTACAAGTGTCTGCCATACCTTGACTGAGGTCGACTACGATGGGAACAAACAGAAGTACCCGATGTATCTTATCCATCTGGTAATAACACGTTAATGACACCAATAGAAAATGCAGCGAAAAGTATACTCTTGCCTTTGTAAAAAGATTCCCACAAAAGGCGACTTTCAAATATTAATCAGGCGAGTTCCCTTTTTCTTAGCTTTTCCGTTTCTTCCCAAATCGCAACTTGGTATGCAGAAACTTATTGATCAAGTTGAGTAAGCTTAAAGTCCAACGCATAAGGTTAAAGATTGGCTCTTCACTATTCTTATCTTTACCTGACAATTCTAAATTTTACCTGACATCATATTTGTCAAATCCATCGATTTGATTCAGTATAGAAAAATCGTGTTCTATGATGTTTGGAGCTACTGAATCATGTACAGAAACTACGTCGTAAACTCATAACGGCTGCAAAGTTTATAGCAAAACATAAGTAAATCAGTTTTGTTGTTGGACAAATGGCATGCTACATTTTTAATTTGAATTGAATTAAAAAAACAGTTGTATATGTGAACTCCAAGAGATGGAACTTCACTGTATGGTCGGTTACATAGCTATATTTTATTCTTACTCAATGTAATTAGGGCTTTTTGAAACAGACATGGTTTTGAAAGTCCTGCTGTTTTATACAAGTGAAAATAGATCTGTCGGGATTTTATATTTTCAGGTTTAATTCTATAGTTTTCTTTTATTGTCGGTTACATGTGCTAAGTAGTTTAACGGAATTGGCCTTTCGGACCAAGATAGGATATGATATTCATGTCTATCCCTGCGAATGGTAAATGCAGCGGTTCGCCTTGTTTTCACTTCAATTCAAACATCCGCGATAAGATGGACGTCATCCACTTAAAACTGCATTATGGCGCCAGTTATTGGTCATTGATCGCGTGCAAAGGCTGACCTGAAAAACATTATGACGTCAATTAAGGGTCAGTGTTGTTTGATCTCTGGAAATCATTATGACGTCAGTTATTGCTCGGAGTTACGAAGGATTTTGATGGGGTTCCCGTGAGACAGACCAGCTAATGGGTTTATTTTGGGCGAACAATCACACGAGATGTTGTCGCAAGAGTGAGAAGCAGAGAATCTATAAGTGGTTTTGGAGAGAAAAGATTACATGAATAAGACCAAAAACGGGCATCATGCAGTTTTCTCTTAGGGATTGGAGCACCAGATAAATACGCATGTTTGGACTCACACAGGGAGAGAGGGAACGAGGCTGAGACCGAGGTGACTGCCACCTGGCGCGTTAAGCGCTAGGTTATTGAGACTTTGTGGCATAGTTGACAGAAGGAACAAGACAAAAGTCGCTTCTGCCGGAATAAACAAAGAACGAGTTGACAAGCCGCAAAGGAAAACGAACTGTCTATTAAACGCATCGCGCAGTTATTCCGACGCGATTCGGTCGCTGCGAAGTGATTTCCCAGTAAAGTGCATTGATTTATTCGAGTGTTCATATTAACAACGTTTGACAATAAACTAACCAACGTTCAATAAGCGTGGACTCGATCTTTGGTAGTCGGATATCGGAGTCAGCATATATTCGAGCCACACGCAGCAGCACAGGGCGTCCATCCATAACGCCAAGCTGCGCTTACGGAGGGTTAAAACCCCGCGAAAACGTCAAACGTTGCAGTAAACGCAAGGGCCGTTATGGCACAAGAAATATTTAGATTGCCTCTCGCCCACCGTCGGGTTAACGGGTAGCTATTGTGGTGCGTTGTGTATGGTTGAAACGTTCTTTCAGTTCTGGTAAAACTCATTAATTCTAGACAATGCTCGTTAAGTGCCCCAAAGATTCAACCGGCCAGCTCAAAACGTTTCCCTTCGCCTAAAAGGCAACGCATACTTACCACGAAACTAGTCGGCCGGAGATATAATTAAAATAACTATATATTACTAAACGTAAAAGTCTAGATGCAATCTTTTTAATATGGAAATATAATTAGCGTACCATTTAATATAAAACAAGCAGGGTAGAATTTTGACACTAGATGCTTTAAAGTTTTGTTTTTAGAAATATTTAGGTGTATATGGAAAATTTTAATTACAGTATATGTTTGAACTTACTATTTGCCCAGATGAAATCGTTGTCAGACTATTAAAACAAAAATAGGGCGCGAGGTGATCTGACGATTGCCCGTGTGTTAACCCCATTGGTTTTCCCATTCACGGAAATAAACATGAATATCCTCCTATCTCGTAATCCAAACGTTATGAAATGTATTTGTACATAAATTTAAGTTTTGATAGGTCTTTCTTCAGGTTGTACTAAATTCTTTGATTAAAGTGCTTTCCTGATTATTAATAACGACACCTTTATTCGGAAAACATTCGTATACTTAACCCACGCTCAGATACACAGGCCCAATCCTTCCACCAACTAACTAGAATACAAATTAACACAACAAGGAATAATAATTTCACATTTATTACACAGGAACTTTTTCATTTTAGCAGTAAGGTTTGTCACCAACTCTTTCGCATTATCACGTCTTAATGTTGCAATATGATACCACAACAACGTTTTATGACGTCACGACTGATAATGATGCAAAAAACACCACTTGTGACATCATACCCATGACTTCTTACATCATGCGCAACGCCATTATACGTACGCCAAAAATGATTATGACGCAAAGATCATAATTATGACGTAATCACGAATCGGATTCTTTTTTAATTTTCTTCCAATATCGCTTGACCTGGTCATGACCTTCCATGGTAACTACCATATACCTCCTAGGCGAGTTGTCCCATATCAAGACACCAAGTTCCTATAAAGTGTCAGAAGTTGTTTATTCCGGTAGTTTAGTGGTTAAGTGCATGGAATTTCAACCAAAGGGTTGCAGATACGAAACTGATCGCTTGCTTGTGGATTGTGTTCTTGGACCAGGCATCAGATATTGTCTAACCCAGTAAATTATTGGGTTCTAGATAGATTGAAAGAACGCCTCAATCATACCCAACACACTGCAATAGCTCGGTAACCCGACGGTGGGCGCAAGGGGTTCTGATAATTGCTATAATTCTACACTACAGAGCCAAAGCATCCCCACCTGTGCATAGTTGCGCAGAACTTCGAAATCCTTTTGCGCAAGAAACTGGTTGTAAAGGACGCCATCTCTGTACGTCAGTCGGTCACGCTCCATCGCCCATAACCTTATTTGGTCGGCGACAGTGGGTGCGAGAATTGGGTCCTGGGGGGAAAGTGTGAGATTGGGGATATATTGGTGGGGTAATAAATATGCAGGAACTTATATAAATACCAGTCAGGTTATCAGAGCTATTGCTGTGGAGTTCCTTAGTTTTTATTTATTTTTGTTCAAACCATTAATAAAGTGGTACTAAATACACATTATAATAGCTTTGTCAAACACGCTAATAAATCCAGTCGAATGACTTTCTATTAGCTTAGTGTGTTCGATTATTGCTTTTTTTAGTTAAATTCTTTATTGCAGATTCCCCACACACCAGGAAATAAATAAAACGAACGACTATAATCATTGTGTTTCAGCAACTCGACAATAGGCATGAGAAATCTGATCATAACCGTATTTTAACCGTCACAACATTATAAAAACCAGCAAAATAAAACCGAGAATATCGCTTACATCTTTCAACATTTCGGCGTGAGCGTTAGCCTTGATGTAATGAAGTATCTGATCAGCTGTTATCCCATTCACCACAGCTCGTTGAACACTTTCCCGCGTTAATCGCAGAACGCACATATTGGGAAACCTGGGTTGGGAGTTGGATTTGACAGATCTGACAGTAGGTTGAAATACCTGCATATATAACATACTGCAATAGCTCAGGTAACCCGATGGTGAGCGCAAGGTATTCTGACGATTGACCGTGTGTTAACCCCCTTGATTATTATTATTCACAGAGATAAAACATAAATATCTTTTTTATGTTATTCTACTGACAGCAAAGGCATCACCAACTGGTTTCTAGAGCACTACTTTGTCCAACATTTTACTGCCGCACAATATAAGCTCACTGGACAGCGTAGATAATACATTCATGTAAACTAGTAACAGTGGGTAACATACAAACCATTATAGTCAAAAGGTTGTGGGATTCAGTAGGCAATTTGTGTTTTTGGATAAGCACTTTACACACAATCTCTGTAGTAGCTTTAGTAAACCGACTGCGGATAGGAGGTGATCTGATGTTTGCTTATCTTTATGCATTTTCACACATACCAGATAAAACATAAGTATCCTGTCCTAATATTAGCCTAAAAAAGGGACAATTACCACCGACCGAATAGCGTGGTTAAGTGGGTTAGTTTAGTGCCTTTGAGCACAAGGATTGCAGGTTCAAAACTAGTCGATAGCTAAGCTCCGGTAACCTGACAGTGGGGTCAAGGTAATCTGACAATTGCCTGTGTGTTAACGCCCTGCACGCTTTTCCATTCACATGAATAAATATATGAATATTCTATCCTATATGACATACCACACACCTGTATTCCATTTCGCAAAACAGAGATAAGATTGAATAATGGAGGTCGGATTCTGTGGGACAAATTTGGATTAGAGAGTCAAGGATTAGATAAATTTCATTCAATGCAGCAGAATGTCAATAAAATATGTTTGTAAAACAGGAATTAAATTTTATTTTAAGCAATTTATTTGAATCGAGTCGAACATGAAAAGGCGACGTCTATTACCAACACAACTGCGTCATGTGACAGGATGGAGATGCACTTATCCAGGTATGACATCATACATATTTCTACCTTTGCGTGTAGATTATTCCTGGATTTAACAGCAAAGAGAAAGAAAAATGTATGTTTACCTCCATACAAACATTTATTAAAATATTAAAATGATTAAATATGTGTTCAATACCCCATCCCTGAATACCAGTTGTCCTACATTAATTTCCACAAGCAACCTACCTGTGTAAGTGCACCCCTACCTGTGTAAACACACACCGCACCTGCATAAACGCACACCTACCAGCTTAAGCGCACACTTACCTGTGTAAGCGCACACCCTAAAGTTAGTTTCAGCTACAATGAATCCATGTTTGTTAACGACGGTGGAAACGGGTTTGTTGGCTTTGTTGACGAGATTTACAGCAAGGTGAGTGGGGTAAAAGCGTCGCGACTTGCGTTACAAGAGAGGGGAGGATATTATGTTATATTTATCAACAAATGGGTTATGGGGATGATGTGATGTTTATCGGATCAGCTTGGTGGGTAAGTGTGTTGCATGTCATCTAAAGGGTTGCTGGTTCGAAACTGGTCTCTAGCTAGTCGGTTCTGTCCTTGGATAGGGCACTTAGAACATTGCCTGAACACAAGAAATAAATGGGTTCCCCCAAATTGAAGGAACATATTATAAAACACTGCAATAAATCTGATAACCCAACTTTGATAGTGTTATTGCTCTTTACGTTTTCCCATTTGCAGGAATTAACATGAATATCTTATCCTATCACAATAATGTCAACCCTCTTGTCACAAACTTTATTCAACCCATGCAATCATACATTTTGATTTGACCACATCGCCATCACAATATCACTTCCCCATAATGTAACCCCCCCCCCCCCCCCCCCCCACATAACACGACCCCCGAACACCATAACCCACCTTCCTTTGCATAATAATCCCCATTTCACGGAAGTGTTGAAGACAGGTCAACACGTGTTCGTCCCGTTCGTCTGTTGGGAGATCCTGGGGAAATGTTTGATGGGTCAACCTGTATAAGTGAGCCACTCGTGCTGTCTCAACTCCACTGAAAGCACGAGCTATCTTAAGGATATATGATGGCGCACCCATGTAGATACAAATAAATTAACCCACTGTTATAATTCCAACTTGAAATATTAATGAATTAAGTTAACTTGTTACTTTACAAATTATGCGATACTTGATGAGTATGGCGGTACAGTTAATTCCTTTATATCCAATGATACTGATACAAGTGGAAAAAATTTCCACTGAAAAGCAAGTTTTAATCATTCTGCTCAAGTAAATAAAAAAGAACTTTAGTTTACATTAGGATGGGTGCAATTTTAAAGCCAAGTGCGTAGTCTGCATCACATAACACCCTTACTGTGGAATCAAACAAAATAACTTACCGTCCCGAGCGTTGAAAAACTCAGTTCGAAAATAAATCGCAGAATCTGCACAAGGTTCATCCCTCTACCTCGAATCCAGTCCAGGTATTCGCGAACGAAGTACCAAACCTGTGGAATGATGCGGGGATTACACACTCTGAGAAACAACTAGTGGGTTGTATATAGCTGGTTGGCTCAGTTGGATAAACAATTGACAATTGTTGAGCCTCATCAAAATATGTTGAAGTAATAATTGTGGAAACTCAATAATTTAGTACGGCAAGCTCACAATAACTTACTTCATAATTACTTTTATGAACAAAAAAGTTATTTCAGAACACCAGCCAAAATAATAAATTTCGCATAAATTTCTTGCGAAATTTAGGAGCGTAAGCCAATTCCGGGCTGTGAAGTGTTGATGTATATCTAATAGCATGGACATACCCAGCCATAATAGAAGATACAAGATGTCAGATAAAAACTTCCAATAAACCAACGTACTTGGGTTGCATTGTCGAGTAGCAGGAACTGAAAACCTTTGGCCGTGATCACTTTCCCAGTCCCATGTTCCTGTCTGTAGATAAAAATGGATGCCAATCATTTAAAGAGACATCCTTTTAAATTGTTAATAAAAATATTTTTATTTAAATGTTATTTGTATCTAAATTTAATACACACAAAAGCATAGTTTTGTTTTGTGTGACTCTTCCCACCTTAAAATCTATTCAACAAGGCATTGCGTTGTATTCAAGCGTGGCACAACGATACAGTTACATAAGCTTTCCAAAGTTGATTTTCTTTATACATACAAATTGGTAAGGCAATCTACAATTTTTAGTGGTTACAAGTCAACAAATCAACCGTTGTTTGATGCAACTTCTAGAATTCATAATTGCCAAGATCGTTTTACTTCATCAGCCCAGCTTGGAGCATAAGTTCCTTCAAATCCTGACTGATCGTTGATTTGTTGTCGGAGCCGACCATGTGCAGGAGGACGGCTTCCCACCGCTCGTCAGCGTAGTTGGAGAGCGACTCGGTGTTCTTGGCGTGCTTGTCGCTCCCGAGGTGCGACGTGCTCAGCACTGGGTCGTTCCTGCGGGTTGAAGTGGGTTTGATCGGTTACCTTGTGTCGCATAGCACTGGGTCAACAACTGAAAGGTTGTTGGATTAAAATCTACCACAGCTAGTCGGAAGTCATGCTTGATGTAATACTCTAGTAAGTGAAAAACAACACCTTCAATTCAGGCCAGAGCTACTGTTAAAGAAACTTCCCAAAAGTAGGTTATATATAAGTCAACCATTAATGCAAAAAATAAACAAAAGTCACCATCAATTACGTTTGTATGACTTAACGAGTAACTACAGAAAGCATTGGATTCAAGGGTTAAATAAAACAGTTTAAAGAATATCTCCAATGCATGCTACACACTAGAAGTGTTCTAAATGTTTTTAATAAAACTCATTTTGTTCCACTAAAACCACTTAATTTCTATTTGAAACAGTAAATTTTGAGTTAAATCAATTTAGAATCATAATTCCGCATTTTGGACCCAAACATGAGGGGTGATGGAAATAGAACAAAACTACCATGCCGGAGCAATGAAAGAAAAGCGTAAAATGGTCACCTACTCTCCCACCAGAGCCTTCTGCAGGTTGCGTCGAAACACCGAATTGACGGTATACGCGGTGGAATCTGACCCTTGAAGCGAAGTTTCGATCCAAACTCGAAGATCTAACATCGATTTCACTGCGATCTCATGATCACTGCGGGATATTTTGATCAAAAATGAAAGGTGGAAAAAATGGTTAATTTTGATTAAAGTAATTTTGAAATTCTGCCAAATTAATGTTTTATCTATGCTTTATTTTTAGTGTTATTTATTGTATATTTAGTGACGTTTTATATACTGCTGTAGTGTATTGCTTTTTTCAAGCTTTTTTTGATATATCTGTGCTAATTTTATTTATTATAGAAATATAAAACTAAAATATAAAAAATTATCGAAAAACAAGTTGAATTGAATACAGGACTGAGCAGTTTCACAAATATCCCTGCAGTGTACAACCATAATAATAAGGACGCAAGATATATATATCTTGGTTTAATTATTATTTCATCATACAAATAAAACTGCAGTGATACATAAATGGTCTGAAATATTCGATTGAACATCCATTATTTGATTTTGCAATTAAATGCTTTTTAAACATGATCTTTAAATGATTTGTCTCTGTACCGGTATATTAAATGACACTGGTTAGCACAAACTCACGGTTTCGCGGCAATCTTCACCCAGGCAGCTGCTGCAGCTTTGGAAATCGGTTGCTCAACATATAATATCCTCATTGTGTGGTATCTAGCGAGCTCGGGGAGTTCCCTAAAATGATGGCATAGATATAAGATCTGGTTTAAGCTGTAAAAATCCCCCCATTCAATCACTTCATTCAAGTAACCCACAAGCACAATTGTCCGGTTATTGGTTGAATTTAATACATAACTTTTATTCCCACACTGTAATAGCAACTCGACTGTAGGCATAAAGTGTATTACTGTGCACCAGAGCAAGCCACTTTACATTGCTCTAACTTTGTGGTATCTAATGGGTCATCCAAAAAGCCATGTGTAACTATCCTCACATTTTATTTAACAGAAGCAAGTGACCTTACCTTATACTAAAAACCTCTGAAAACTCGACTGTGTGCACAAGGAAACCCACTCACCTGAAAACCCCCATGCAGGTGGCCGGATGGTCGTACAGTGAATCTAGTATCACTGGGGGCAACCCTTTCAAGTAATCTTGCAAACTTAAACATTTCAGTTTCAAGGTTTGTAAATGCTCCATTTCTTCATGCATATATTCTTCTAAACCTGTTTGCTACTAAAATAGCAAATTATAATTTTGACCAAATTTCATAACACCGAACCAATAATGCACATTACCATAACAATACTATATAGCAGTGATAAATAAAATAAAAAAAACTTCTTATTTAGTATTTATTCTAAAATATAATTCAAATTAACCTTGATACTCCACATTTACAAAGTCCATACCAAACAAATCAACTTTAATCAGCAGACCTTTCCACATATAACACTTAAGCCAACTCAAAAATGTTGAAATGTAAGGACACACAACACGATTCAACTAAACGCATCGGATAAATGCAATTCGCTTACAGTATGTTTCTCAGGCGCCTGTTTATGCGCAAGATAAAGAAAACCGATGCTACTCAACGCGCTCACAAGGAAAATCACGTCGAACCATCTGTGATAAAACTGAAATTGCAGTTCTCCTAAAACTTCAGTTATAATGGTCCTATATGATTCAGGCATGTTCATTCGCATCAGTAAAACAGATGACACGAAGTACATCCCCATGATCTGTGCGAGCCCCATTACGATGATGTTCGATGACTTGCTGCTCGATATCGCGTAGAAAAACTTGGTGAGCGTGATAAGCAGACCCCGTATTGAGGTCACGATCATTACACCAATCAGCGTGAACGACACATGCTGTGACCAGAACAGAACATCAAATTGAAAACCGAGGTAATGGACTAAAATCTCAATTCCCTTTGTTACTGGGTCCTTTTTACCAACTCTGTTGAAAACAATGTTGATTGTGCACATGAAGATTTTCCAAATGCAGTAGATGGAGAAAAAGTATCCTAGAATGTTAAAGTATCTTCCTTTTAAGGTTTTTGAGTATTGAATCCGTTCTTTTGTCGCATGTAAGTCCAGGGTTTCGAGGAATAATTGTCGACTGAGTTCCTCATGAGTCTTTACATCTTGGCGAAGTTGGGTGAGGTTTTCGTTCGAAACGGGTAAAGTGGGGGCTGCACTTCGAAATCGTGCCCAGATCCCAGTGTTGCCGTTATCAGGGCGATGCACGGCGTTCTTTTGTTCTGCAACTGCGATTCGCTTCTTCTTATTTATGATCAACTCACAGGTTTGCAGCAACTTCTTCTCCATAACATGGATATCGTTGTCAGTCACATGGCGAAGAAAATACGATGAATAAGTGTAGGGGCAGTTAACAGCACCGAAACCGGACAGTAAAGCCATCACGGTCACCCCGATCACCCCCACCCGGCTTATCACTTGCTCAATCGATAAAATACCATGCTGAGCACTTAAAATTGGAAAAGGATCACCAATTTTCCAGAAGAAGTAAATAAAAACACACCATATCATGGCGCCCACGAAGAGTCGATACTTTTGCAAAAATCTGATGTTGCTTACAACGAAGTACGCGATGCAGAATGGTACGAGGAACACGACGACGAAGAGCATCCCGTACAAGTTCAATCTCCAGTGGAAGAACCTGGAGCTGAGGTTGAGAAGTCCGACGATCTCGAAGATAATGAGCTCGAACATGGTGCATGAGAGACAGAAGGTGAGCGAGAAAATGACCTGCACAGTTTTGTGGTGGCATTCGTAGTCTTTGAAGAGTTGCCAGATGAAGAAAATCCAACCGAATCCGAAGAACAAGATTTGCGTCGAGAACATAACGAAAGAGTCAAATAGAAATCCCATTTTTTTAATATGTTAAGGTCACATGAAATAAATAGGTTGCTGTAGATACATAAAAACACAAAACTTGTAAGAATAAAACAACCTTAACCCGACTGGCAAACTGTTTGAACGAAATAAGTCCACAATACTCATTTTACACCGCGTAGGAACAAAATAGTAATTATAACACAGACAACCCCCAAATGACATTGCCCTATTGGAAAGTTCGTTTTCTGTGCGCCGGATTTTTGCGCCAACATTTTTTAACCTAAATTTTGCGCCACGCCAGTAGTACTAATTTGCGCCCCGTATGGAAAGTACGTCAATTTTCGCCGAGATCTCGAGTGTGCACGCGCCAAATATTTAAGTGTGCCGTGTGCAAACGTCTAAAAATGCACACTTCAAGTGTGTACAAAATCTCTTTTTTATTACTATTTTGTAAAAATCTTAAACAAACATATTATTCTATCCTAAATCTATCGTCTCCATCAGCTAACATATCTATCTACGTTACAAAAAACATACTGACAGTAAATTACCCGAGGTCCAGAGGTAGGTTTACAGGTTTGTTGGAAATTATACGATGTTTATACTGCCAGCTCACGAGCGTGTGTAAAATTACCCAAGTGTGCAAAGACGCAGGGAATTAAAAAACTCGAGTGTGCAGCTGCCGTACTTTCCATACTGGATTTGC
The DNA here is from genome assembly GCA_000149265.1 of Ciona savignyi. Lineage (NCBI taxonomy): Eukaryota > Metazoa > Chordata > Ascidiacea > Phlebobranchia > Cionidae > Ciona > Ciona savignyi. The sequence continues at coordinate 82,351 of CH002481.1, forward strand.
GCCACCACAAACAAAGTTGCATAATTTTTAATTAAAACTTTGAAATATAAAGCTTTAAAGTGTCAAAAATACTGAGATAAATGAAAGGAAGTGTAATCACGCCACGCCGGCATGATTTTTGGAGTTTTCTACGCCAATACCCGAAAAAGTAGTCCGTGCGTCACGCCAGATATATCCGGCGCATCATACCAACTTTCCAGTAGGGTGACATTGTGCCACAGTCGAGTTGTCAAATCTTTTGTTGTGTGTTATTGGTCTATTTCCCATAACTCTGCATAAGCAATGCCTATTAAGTGCATTATTCAAAGGATATGGCACATAGGTTTGAACCAGTGTAGGACTATGTACAATTGTATAAGAGGTTAATAGAAACACCTTGTGCACATTTTGGTTACTGCTTCAACTCAGTGGATTTTGTTGGGTTATTTGGCTGAAATGGTAGGGGTCTAACTGCAAGCTAAAAGGTTGAGGGATCGAAACCGGCCAGGGTTTCAAAACCAACTTGGACACAACAGTAAACAGATGTTATATAAACCCAGTACATTAAATTACTGTATCACATTCTAGTCCACACATATATAGCCCATGTAAACCAACTGTTGCCAATTGGTATGAAACCCTCTTATGTTACCATCATTGGGGATAAACAAGAATATCACACTATCCCTTATGGTATATTCCGCTACGAATTACTGAATTAGTAGTCCGGCCCGTTGGTCTAGCGGTTAAGTGTGTCGCCTTTCAATCGAAAGGTTGCAGGTGTGAAACTGGTCGTTAGCTAGCAGGTTGTGTCCTTGGGCAAGGCACTTTACGGACATTGCCTGAACCCAGCGGATTAATGGGTTCTACCAAATTGAAGAAACGTGTCAATCATACACAACACACTGCAATAGTCCCGGTAACCCGACGATGGGCGCGAGGTGATCTGACGATTGCCCGTGTGTTAACCCCCTTGGTTTTCCCATTCACGGGGATAAACATGAATAACCTATCCTATCCATAATCAAACAGGCCAAACTAATCAAGCAATGAAAAAAGTAATTATATATATAGTCTTCCGTAGAGCATGAGCTAGTTTACAGAATATAACTTTCTCACAAACTAAAAACAAGAAGAAATCTTTTAATCCCGCTAGAACAGTCAAATATACTAATATTGAAAAACAAAACGTGTGAACATAGAGTGTGAACTTGCACAGTATTTATTTTATTTAAGATTTTTATGAAGTCGTTCACGCGTTAAATTTCAGCCTTTTTTTCTTAAAGGGAAGTTCCCTATGAAGGTCTGACCGTCTGACTCTTTATATTAGCGTGCCTAAGAATAAGAATCGTTTGTTTTTGTTTGTTTTTAAGTTTATTTTAGTGCATTTTGTTGCTAAAATTGGAAAAATGCGCGATATTTTAGATTTAAGGAACTCTTTCCATGAAGAAAGAATTGTTTAAACGGGCAAAATCTTTTATTTTTAAACTCTTGTTTATATCTTGAGTATTACGTATCATACATTCAAGTTACCTAATGTATAGTCGTGCTTATACTACTTATGTTAGATCATGCCATATGCGTTGCAAAATTTAAAGTAATAAGTAAACTACAATATACCACACATCTGTAACAGGTAGATTAATCATATTTCTTTAACTTTTTTCGTACAGTGTTAATGTGAATGAAAGAATGTATGTGAACTCAACAAATACTTAGATATAAAAAAATTATTAGCAAGCTGTCTAAAAAGCGTGTTAACATTTAAGCCATATAAGGGGTTAAGTGATTTATACAATTTGTCTGCATAACTTATGTTAGTCCATAAATTTGTATTCCTTATGTTTTTGTTCAGTTTTCAGTCAATTTAATGTTAAAAACTAGAATCCGTTGAAATCATGACCCGCGGGAATCAAAGGGAATTGGCTCGCGCTAAGAACCTCAAGAAACAGCAGGAACTTGCGAAGGGGAAGTCCAAGGAAAGTGGGGCCAACAAGACAAAACGAATGGAGCGTGACGCTGAGATTATGCGGCAGAAACAAGAGAAAAAACTTCAAAATAAACAAGACGATTCCAACAACGCATCGACAAGCAAGAAATAGCAAAAACGCTGGCAAAAGTGGATTCTTAATAGTCTTGGTGTAAATGTGATAATTTGAAATTTCTGAACATATTTTTAGGTTTAAAAATCGAAAAAATCAGTTCTTAATTTTTTGGTTATTTAAAAAACAATTAAAATTAATTAAATAATGAAAACTGATGGAGTTTATCAGCTTACTTCTTTTAATAAACATTATTGGTGGGCCGGTTGATGTATTAATTACTTTTCTTGTATATTGTATTATATATGATTCTTTTGTTTGTACAGTGTTTCAATTTACAGTAGCCTACTTACAAGAAAAAAATTCGGAAAAATTTTAGTTAAAAAAAATACCATACTGGTATCTTAATTTGATGTAACTAAATTACCAAGCACAGCACATTGCTATACATTTAAAATCTTTTTGGTTACTAACGTCATATAACGGTACTTTATATTTGAACATATCCACATAGTATATCTTGTTAACTACAACCTGTGCCATTATTAGTACAAATTTGAACAGATTGCCTTTAAGCTAAATTAAGTGCTTTGCGCTTATAAATTGCAATTTGTAATCTATGTCTACAGCCTTTAATTTGAAAAATACAATTGATTTAAAGCAAATTCCATTAGAAATCTTATATTTCCAAAGTTGGCATAATGAGTATTTTCAGTGCAGCAGTCATTACATTAAATAAATTGTGTCGGAAAATAACATATTTCATTTTTTCTCTGAACCCAGCACCCTATATGCACAACTGGTATATACTAAGCACTGATCACCTGCTTTAAAACATCTGTTTATACCAATATTTGGTATTCCCAATTCTTAATATTGTTTAACATATTGACAAATATATCATTAATTGTCATGGGAAACAAATGAATAAAGTGTTTTTGAGTGTTTTAATCAATCCAACAAAAGTTTACTCTAGTTTATAAAGTAAGTTTGACATAAATTCTGTCTGCAAAGTAACAATATTGTAATAAATTTGTAAAATATTTTATTTCAGATTTAATCCTACAGAATGGCCTTATTATCCCATAAGTTTTCGAGGGCTTGTTTTTTTGTTCGTAATGTAGCGAAACCCCACGGAAATCTTATACGATTGTTGTCAAGTGGAAATTATGAAGTGACAACCCCACTTAACTTTATTAATGGCGCTCGAGTGGATAGCATCGATCCAGTTGAGCTGATTGATGTCATTGAGCCGGCAACAGGTCAATTATTAATTCAATTAATTATGGTCCTTAATTCATGAATGTTTAAAAAAAAACATTTGTTAATTTAGAGTGAATGGCAATGGGTAAATGCAGAAAAAATGTTCATTTTGTTTTCCCGCCACAAAATAGTAAATAAAATTAAATGTCTTGCAAGTTTTAGAACTGCCATTGCATTTTATAACTTGACAGTTGACAATACCCATGTTATAATGCCCCATATATGTTTTCCTATTTCTGGGGTTAATGTGGATCTATTATCAATTTAAAACTACTGGGTAAAGTATAATTTCTACAACTTGACTGTGGTCCTAACACAATATTAATGACAAAACCACCGCAGGCAAAGTGATATGCCAAATGCCAGAAAGCGGGACATCTGATGTTAATCAAGCAATTGAAAGCTCAAGACAAGCTCAAGTTGCTTGGGCTGATCTATCAGGATTTGAGCGTGGGAAATTACTATCAAAATCTGCTTTGCTTTTAAAGGTAATTTTATAAACCAAGTAACAATCTATTATCAAGCAAGTTGTAGACAATGAGAATCACAATAAGAGATCAATTAAAAACCCAGCGTGTCATGCCTTGCCAGTAGAAATTAAGGTTTCTATATTTAGCATAGAAATCTTATAGAAAACTAGATGTTATTGTCTAAACCTGTGTTGAAAATAGAAATCTTATAGAAATTTATGGTCACTCATTAGATGAGATTCCACTGGGTCCTTGCAACATCCACAAGTGCTTTACTGGAGTATAAAACAGGGTTTGCAAGCGACTTGTTTCGATCCTGTACCCTTTCAGTCAACCGCCGACGCTCTTACACACAGAGTTAACCAGTTGGCCAAACAGACTTAATTTTCCCTAACTAGCAAAAGCAAGAGGAAATAGCAAGAATAGAGGTGTACGATACAGGGAAACCAATACAAGAAGCGAGAATGGATGTACAGACCGCAATAGATGCGCTGGAGTATTACGGTGGCATTGCATCAACCATTTGTGGTAAGATGAAGGATTTATGCAAAAAATATACTGCCTGGACAAAGACAATATCAGCCCACATATAACAGGTGGTGGCTTAAGTGTGGACTTCTTTGATTATGTTAACATTTCCCTCAAATTGACCGATTCCTTTTTTCCCCACCATAATGGTACCACTTTTTAAGATATGACTAAGGGTTTATTGAACCCAAAATGAAATTATAACGCAAGGGCCAAAAATTGGGTGTTTTCTAATACTTATCAAGTGAGTTTATAGGCCCAACATTAAGTTATTGTCAAAAAGCTCAAAACTTTGGTTAATAGATTTCATTATGGGTTTATAGGCCTCACATTTGTTTTTTAATTTTGATTCTTTTAATTACATAGTTAAGTTATAAGTAATTTGGTAATAACCCCATTACCGGTTACCCCATGCTTTTATCGGCAAAGCAGTATTGCCATTACCATATTTTATTAAAATAAACAACCAAATTCCCACAGGTCAACACTTCAATTTATCGAACGGTTCATTCGGATACACGAGACGTGAGCCACTAGGTGTCGTAGCAGCCATCGGAGCATGGAACTACCCGATACAAATCGCTGCGTGGAAAGCTGCTCCTGCGTTGGCTGGTGGTGTGTTGTGTTGGTTTGTGGGGTTGAAGTCATGTTTGGTTTGAACTAAATAACAACTTGACTGCAGAGTTAAGAAACTTTAAGTGAGTTAAAAATGGTATTGAAACATGTTTAAAATTCTAAAACAAGAAACAAAAGTCTCATTTAACCAACATTTAATGAGAATCTGCAAAATGGAATTAAGTTCTTTTGTTGGACCGTCACCAGTCCAGCTGTTCAGAAATACTGCTGTTAGTAGCGTAGACACTGTATCCAAACCCACATTTAACCCCTTTTTACCCCAGGTAACTCTGTAGTTTGCAAACCCTCCCAATTCACCCCACTAAGTGCCGTATCGCTGGCCGAGGTTTTCACGGAAGCAGGGTTACCCCCTGGGCTCTTCAATGTGGTGCAAGGCGGGGGTGTTACGGGGAATACCCTGACGGGGCACAAGGGGGTAGCGAAGGTCACATTCACGGGGAGCGTGGAAACTGGGAGTAAGGTGGGGTGTCATAGTTCTTGTTCCTTGACTGTGGACATGAGGTGTATTACTGTGCTCGACTGTGGGCATGAGGTGTATTACTGTGCTCGACTGTGGGCATGAGGTGTATTACAGTGCTCGACTGTGGGCATGAGGTGTATTACTGTGCTCGACTGTGGGCATGAGGTGTATTACAGTGCTCGACTGTGGACATGAGGTGTATTACTGTGCTCGACTGTGGACATGAGGTGTATTACTGTGCTCGACTGTGGGCATGAGGTGTATTACAGTGCTCGACTGTGGGCATGAGGTGTATTACAGTGCTCGACTGTGGACATGAGGTGTATTACTGTGCTCGACTGTGGGCATGAGGTGTATTACAGTGCTCGACTGTGGACATGAGGTGTATTACTGTGCTCGACTGTGGACATGAGGTGTATTACTGTGCTCGACTGTGGGCATGAGGTGTATTACAGTGCTCGACTGTGGGCATGAGGTGTATTACTTTGCTCGACTGTGGGCATGAGGTGTATTACTGTGCTCGACTGTGGGCATGAGGTGTATTACTGTGCTCGACTGTGGACATGAGGTGTATTACTGTGCTCGACTTTGGGCATGAGGTGTATTACTGTGCTCGACTGTGGACATGAGGTGTATTACTGTGCTCGACTGTGGGCATGAGGTGTATTACTGTGCTCGACTGTGGGCATGAGGTGTATTACTGTGCTCGACTGTGGACATGAGGTGTGATACTGTGCACCTGAGCAAGCCATTTTACATTGCTCCAACCCAGTGGTATCTAATAACCGTCCAAATTGAAAGTCATGTCTGATTATTCACACACTGTAATATCTCCAACAACTCGACTCTGGGCATGAGGTGTATTACTGTGCTCTACTGAGAGCATGAGGTGTATTACTGTGCTTGATTGTGGGCATGAGGTGTATTACTGTGCTTGATTGTGGGCATGAGGTGTATTACTGTGCACCTAAGCAAGCCACTTTACATTGCTCCAACCCAGTGGTATCTAATATTTCGTCCAAATTGAAAGTCATGTCTGATTATCCACACACTGTAATAGCTTCAGCAACTTGACTGTGAGCATGGGGTGCAATAACCCCCCCTGCACCCACAGGTGATGGGAAGTTGCGCTCGAGACATCCGCCACGTCACCCTTGAACTTGGTGGGAAATCCCCTCTTATATTATTCAACGATTGTGACATCACAAATGCCATCAATGGGGCTTTGAACGCTAATTTCTTCTCCCAAGGACAGGTTCGTAGAATATGGATGTTTTTTCGATCTGTTTTGCAACTCAACTGTAGAAACTCCCAAGGATAGTGAAAGTAAAATCCTTTATTTGACGCATTCATACGGATTTATTTGACCTTACTGGTCGTGGAAACCAAAAAGTTAAATAGCTTTCGGCAAATTGAATTTAACGCTGATAACTGTACAGATTCACTACCCATTATGGAATTGACACAACCAAGCTAACCATATACATTGATGGCTTTGGTAACTTAACTAGGCACAGGTAATCTAACCATACCAGTGGATTAGGGCTGTTCACCAGTGTGTAGTTGACTGGTTGACCGATTGACCGATTGGTTATCAATCAACCACCACACACAGCTGACTAGCTTGTGGTCAGTTTTGAACCTGAAACCTTTCAGTTGTCGGTAGAAATAGATTCAGCAACATAGAATCAATCACAAGACCACCCCACCAGCATAAATACCCTCTAAAACCCCCGAACACCCAGGTGTGCTCCAACGGCACCCGCGTCTTCATCCACGAGGATATTTACGAGGAGGTCGTGGGGAGTCTCGTCCAACGGACCCAGGCGATCAAGCATGGCGACCCACACCACGAACAAACAAAGATGGGGGCCATGATCAACTCCCAACATGCGGATAAAGTGATGGGGTTCATTGAACGAGCGCGGCAGGAGGTATTGGCTGCTATTTTTGGGGTGGGAACTCTTTTTTATCCCTATGGGTGAAAAGCGGATGTGTTTCCCCTACTATATCATCGGATTACTTTGTACCCACAGTGGGGTTAACAAAGCTATTAAAGGGCATTAAATTCATTGAAATCAAGAATTTTGTTTAATCCATTGTGTAAAACCGATGTATAGTAAGTACTTAAGGTACTTTGTCAAAGGATAAACCACTTGTGTCACATTTCCCCATCATTTACCATCAGCCTTGCTGTACATTCATTCATAGCTGTAGGATATGTTCAGGGAGCCGAAATACTGTGTGGTGGGGAACTCGTTAGCATTGAGGATCCAGCGTTGCGAGGTGGAAGCTACAT
>CH002481.1:103179-123501 GCA_000149265.1 Ciona savignyi
CAGAAAATTTCGCGCGTGCAAAAATGAATCCAGAAGAAAACTTGGGACATTTCGGAATATACCAGCACGGAGGAAAGTAATTTCAGCGAAATTTTAATTAAATTGATACACAGCTACTCGGTTTTGTTCGTTACAGAAATTCTGGATATAAAAATGATAAACTGAAACCTAATATTTGGATCAAAATCGCTGAAATGGATTAGACTGGTAAGTCATACTTAAATAATACAGTAGGTTTTATGTGCTTAGGCTAGATTGCATTGTTGTTAATTTTAATTTATGTTTCCCTTAGTGAATAACTGCAAAAATAAGATGGGAATCCCTCTGAACCTGGTACCGGAAAGATAAATGTGCCACCAACACTGAAAAGTGGCTCTGCTGCATGCAGTCCAAAGAAATGTGAGTTTATTATTAAATTTTGTCATTCCTGCCTGATCATCTTTGTCCAAAAAAGTAAGCTATGACATTTTCAACAGCAACAAGTGTTTTACATTCATATAGAGATAGCACACAATTTAGTAAGGTACCGGTATCGGAAAATATTTATTAACGGTATCGGTAAATATTTCTGCAACAGATTCTAAATGCTGACTCTAGGCTACTAATGCTAGAAGAATTGTGCTGTATATAACAATACAGTTTCTTTAAATTAAGTTGACTTTTTAATATTTGTGGACAGTACAGACATACCAGCTTTGTCTAAAATACAAGTTTGGGGTTCAGGATGTCGGAATATGTGTCTAAGTTTAAGGTGTCATAAGAGTATTGTGTCGGTTTTGGTAATACTGCCTACCGGTACTCAGGTTTTATATGACCTGTAGACCTATTTATCTGAATATTAACTTATGAAAATCCCCTGTGTTTTGTAGAACATCATCAATTTTTTTTATTAGAATCTTGGTATTAGCACTGCTCTAATTCTTGGTAAAAAATTTAGAATCATGTGGCAATGATAACATGACAGTGTTTATAGATGATGAACCAATTGTACCTCAGGTACCTGTGCAAAAAAAGAAGAATTGTAGGATCCAATTAGCACACTACTTCCACAAAAGGTGGGGTTCGATTTAATAAAGATGCCATCACTTCAAATGGACAGCTATTATCACATGTAATGGAAAAGAGCTGAAGACAAGACAACTATTTACTAATCTGTTATTTTGTTGCTTCAAGGTTGAGCTTAATAGCCAACACAACATAGTATGATGAAATTGCTAGGAATAGTAACTAAATTGATACATGTATATAATACCTTTCAGGTCCAAAAAAAGTTGTCCAGATTAAGGTAATCTCCACAACTACAAAAATAAATCATCAGTTTTTTTTATTACAATCAAATCGACTTCGCAGAAATATTGATTTTAAAAGTTTGTTAAATGCTGTGCATACATATTGGAATACTGCTGTACTTTCTTTCAACACACCGGAATTTGGTTTATTTCTCAACTATTTTGTTTAGGTGTTATGCTAGTAGTGTACCGGGTACAACAAAAGAGGTTGATTCCGCAGTGCTGACAAAAAAATTTGCTAAACTTTAATTATCAGTATCGTCGCAATTCCACATCCTTCTTGCTCCAAATAAAATTCAATTGTAATACTTTAGCATAATAACTTCGTGCATTTTGTGTATACATAACATATGTTTATTATGCATTCTGTTCTGCAGTATTTAATGGGCAATATTGTCTTTGGTGGGCAATATTGTCTTTCAGCAGCAGGGCAGCTTTTTAAAAAGTTGTAGAAACACCATGGAGCTTTCACATATTGTTCGACCTTTTATGGCATAGCAACAATTGGTCTTTGCATTTCACATTCTAGTATCTTCCTTTTCTATATGGGGACCAATTATTAAAAGTTGTTGGAAAGTTGACTTGGTTATTATAAAGTTCTTATTCCATCAATAAAGTGTAGCTCCTGTGCCAGGTTAAATTCTCCCATATTGAATAGGTTTTGATATTTGGACCTAACCCAATGCTTCCTGATTCTAAAGACAAGTTGAACATTTGTTAGCTTTTAAATATATAAAAATTAAGTTCTGTAGAAATAATTAGATTAACCTATATAAAAATCACTTATCATTTACCAAATAAAGGTATCAGTATAACTGGTTTCTTTGTGCTAAAATACTACAAGGTTAACAATACATGCGCACGTTACCCGCCAAAACTGGCAGGGTACCAGAAAAAGTATAGCGATGAAAGCGATTCATCGCTCCAAGTGTGAATGCCCTGAGCGATGATTTGTCGCCCGCCATCGCTTTCACTTTATCGCCGTCGCCCGCATCGCTCTAAGTGTGCATCGGCCTTTACGATTTCTAGAATTTCTTATGCGGGAAAAAGGACAAATATTGTTTTACGGTTGTGGGTAATTCCCCTTGGGTGAAACACTAAATTTAACGTTTAAACACATTTAAGTTATGTTGTCCATCATATGTAAAAGTTTTGTTTTGGTTTAACAATTTCTTCTTTAAAATTCCGGACGGACAAGACACTCCTGTTGACGAAATAAAATCAGACGAACTTTTTCCATAACTGACCTGTAATTCAGGTAACCTTAATACGCATTAACTTGAATAAAATCAATTTAATCACTTAATGTCTTTAACAAATGCGGCCTAATTACATTTAAACTGCAACTAGGTGCATTCTATATTGTAAATCTTGAAGTAGCCAGAGTAGTCGTTTTAATTAGAGAATCAAAAACAGAAAACGCCAAATAATTTTGTTTTATTTATTAAACAAATCGACAAATTCAAAGCATGTACAAGGTCAGACACAGTTGCTTTCAGTTTTTTTTCTTCGAAGGAATTAAAACTACAAGTAGAGAAACCTAAATCTACATATTAAATTGTCGCAAGTAAATGTTTATCACTAAACTTAATATTTTTTAAGAATTGGAATTGAAGGAAATAATTTTCTTGAAATTGTTTTGACTGTTCAGGAAACTATTATGCAACCTGAGCATGTTTAGATATTGTAGGCATGTTAACCTTGCTATGGTACCTTACTTAAATTCAATTGTTTAGTGTCTTATTATTTTGGTAAATGTTTTACTATATTATCCTATGTTTTGTCACTCATAATAAATCACAGTCAAGAAGTAACCATGTACATTATTCTAAACGGGTGTTACTTCAACAAAATTAGTAACATTAGTGGGATTTAAAAAGTAACCAAATAATTTTTTTTATTTACGAATATACAATCACATATGTGTTTTACATACCCCTACTAACTTTGGTTTGTTTTCTTAAGATGACATATTGAAAATGCCCTTCTCTGAATACACCATCACCGAATTCCTGCAATATGTCCGCCAGCAATGAAATACGGACGTTTCAACCAAATTGTGGAAGGTGAGCTTTGATGTATCTACAGGAATTTAAAGTAGTGCATTGATTTTTTTGTGCTTCCATGCACATAAATCGGTCTCATTTCCACCTTTCATTGATCTAAATTACAATTTTGAGAGTTTTTTTTAAAGCGGAGATATTTTTCGTTATTATTTATTTTTTTTACTAGTATTTCCTTTAGTGACAAAAATAAAAACCATATGGTTGAGTCCTTGGACAAGGCACTTAATGGACATTGCCTAAACCCAGCGAATTATTGGGTTCTACTAAATTGAAGGAACACCTTAATGATACACAGCACACTGCAATAGTAACCTAACAGTGACGATTTTTTATCCTATACTTTGGGAATGTCCTTTTCTGAATCGGTTTGTTTTATAAAACTATTATAGAATCAATAATTTTAAATCTAGAATTTTAAACCACCCCTAATGAGACTCAAACAAAAAGCAAAAAAAAAATTCTTACCAAGTTTAGTAAGAAAACTGTGAGTACTTAATTTTCTACAATAAAAAATAATTACAAATCATTTTGTATTGGATTTAAATTCGAAACTTTTATGCATAAGCTTCAATAGTTTTAAACATTTAATGTATGGTATGAGCTTTATGATATTATGTATTGATGGCCACAGGCAGAGAAGTACATTTTGTTGTGCCATTGTGAAGTTAGGAATAAAACATACAAATCATTTTATACAAAACTTTAGTTCACATTAAGGAGTGTCAGGCTGGAATTTGAAGAAGGTTTTTATGTCATGCACCCTTTATTTTACATCAACTGAAGTAACAGGCGTTTCTGGTCATGGTGCTACTGTGAACCTCGCCACTTTATTTTATTGCAATGACACAAATTAACTGTTTTCTTAAAGATTCTATCTGTAACAAATTTATGTGTGTTTTTTTTTGTGCGCTTAATACCAAACTGTGCTAAACGAAACCTTTACGGCGTCTCTGTGTAAACCTTTTGCCTAATTTTCTGTGGCCTGTAAATCAACTTTAATTCTCGCACCAGTTGTGTTTCCTGACTAATCTCCCCTTTCACAATACTATGCAATGTCGCTTTTCTTCGTGCTTGTACCCCTCATGTCGAAAATGTGGTTTAACCAAATGAGTCTAAAAAACGTCTAACGAGATCAGAGGCAAAAGGTAATTAGTTTACCTATGTGTCTTTTACTGGTTTCTTATATAACTAAGATTCATACAACTAAGAGTGAATTTTTTGGATTGTCAGTCTTAACTGAGTACCATTATCAAACAAATCGTCAGGCCAGATTTAGTTTCAAGCAATAAGCACAAATACTACCACATTACCTTTTATCTCTGCACAGAAAACTGATGGGTTAACCTTAAAATCAATAAAATTGCCTCCAATCATAAATAATCTACACTGTATCCTGTTGTTGGACACAAGGAAAAATATTTTGTAGGTCATTCTTACCTAAACTTAAAGATACTGCTGACAGAGGGGCAGTAAGTGCCACTGGTACAAAAGATGCCACTGATTCCTTTGATCAATGGAATACTAACATTCCTTCAGCATCACTTAAAGATTATAAAGTTTTTCCCAAAACATCCCCAACTTTTGTGGTGAACTCAAAGGATTTTTTGTATTCAATGAACAACAAAAATCGGGGTTGCTTCATTATATTTAATCAACGCGTAAGTCTTTTAATCAGAAATTTACTATTGCTTTTAGCTCTTAAGTTATTAAACTGCCATTTTTTAAAACCCATTTGATCCCCTTCACAGAAATCATTGTAATTTTTGATATTCAAAATCTTTTTAGTCATACCTTCAGTTTATCTAGGAGTTTTAAGACTGCCAGGGTATATAAGTACATATATATAATTATTTTTATAATGAAAATTTCCCTTTTACAATAATTGCGATAAAAATATTAATTAATACCCGAAACGTCTCATTAAAAATAATTATATCAGCTTAATCTTGTTTGCTACGCATGTCTTTCATATATAGCATGATCTGTCATTAATTTGAGCAGGTTATGCCACCAATTAAACTATTCCACTCCATCTATTTGCATAACACGCCTCTGTATTAATATTTGAAGCTGCGCGCTAAAAAAACAACAAATATACCTTGACATTCAGATATAGCTGTCTATGTTTTTTAGTTAAGTTATATGAGGTTTGTTTTTCTGCAGACCTTTGATTTTCATTTAAAACTAAAAACTCGTTTTGGAACAAATATTGATGCAGAAAACTTGGAAAATACAATGAGGCACCTCGGCTTTGCCAAAATCAGGATTTTCACAGACTGCACTCGGGAGACAATTATTAGTTGGATTAAAGCAAGTAAGAAGTACCTGCCTGTCGGGATTAAAACAAAATGAACAGTGTGATATCGGCTGAGTATTGAATAACATGATTTGATGCCTTTTCACTCTATCTTTACACTGTTGCTGTAAATACCATATCGTCCTTTCTAACAAATTTAATGTGTTAAGTTTGTGGCAGTATAGTTCAGTGACATTTGTTTATCATTTTAAATTCAATAAACCATATCAAGTGTATTTAAGCATATTAATTTCAGCAAAATGTTTTGTATGTTTCTAACTATATGATATAAAATTTATTCAATTAACCAAACCATATTGATTAAAGTGTACTGGCATTTTAGTTTCAGAAGCTGATCATTCCAATTACGACTGCTTCGGTTGTGCAATCCTAACACACGGTGATGAAAAAGATGTTCTCTATGCCAAAGATGATAAAATGACCCTTAAAGACTTCATGCGACCATTTGGTGCAGATCAGTGCCCATCGTTAGCTGCCAAGCCAAAGCTTTTCTTCATTCAGGTAAAAGTTACTAGAAACTGTATATTATGTTCTTGCACTCTGTGTTTAGTTTAGTTTATTCAATTTTTTGCCCCAGTTTTTTAAAAATGGCAAACGAATATAATCACGCTACAGGAACGGAAAAGACGGCAAAACGAACAGTCGTTAGAACACGTCAGTAAAGAAGAATATAAATATAGCGGACGCGGCCGCCAGACCTAGCCGAAAAAACAATATTAAGCTATCAAAATTAATTAAGATCAAAACGATATAGAGCCCTGATGAAGAGTGTGCGGTAAAGCGCAACCAGTACTGTGGGGGAGCGGGCTTTAGGAGAAGGTGTGGCCCAAAAGCGTGGACCAGAGTGATGTGTGTAACTGTACCGGTATATTTGCATGGTCCACGCGGCTATATGACGAAATACCAAACCAGTGCTTTTACTGTTGTTACTTCTTGCACACAGGCATGCAGGGGATCCAAGCTATCCAACCCTGCTAGCGTTACCAACCTGCAATGTGATTCGTTTGGTCGACAAAATGGCGGTGGTCCAGAAAAGGAAATGGTGACCATACCAACAGAAGCAGATTTTCTCATTGCACAATCAACTGTAAACGGTGGGGAAATACGGTGCTGTATGTGTGTTTTTTAAAAGAATTTGCATTGCAATTGGTTTAAATAGATATTTTTGTTATTATTTATCATACACAACAGACTGTATGTAGGTATATATTAACACTTTAAATGTCTGCAATTTTATCCTAACAACAGTTGGTGCAAATCACAGAGGATTATCCATGTGTGCACCTTTATGAGAAGTCGTATAATTTTTCTCAATAAGCATATGACATTTAATAGGACCTGGTCCTACTTATGGGTTTAGTTAGATTATAAAATTAAGTGGACAAAGGACTTTTTTTACCGTGCAAATAATGAAACAAGTCAAAAATTTAAAAATAATGGACAAGTGTGTGAGAGTTTTTAATGGTCCAGGACTTTATTCTTACAGACAAGTGAATTTATTGACTTTACTTTTAGAATACTGTTCCTGGAGAAACAAAGAAAACGGCTCAATTTTCATTCAAGCTCTATGTGCAACTCTTAATAGATTTGGTGACCAGCTAGAAATAAACCAGGTAATTTTGTAAACAAAACCATGTTAATATATATGTGTTAATATTTTTCATAACTTTGAAATTCAGTAGTTATTATTTTTATTTAATTAATAAAGACTTTTTACTAATTCAGACTATGAGTGATAGTTTTGTTACTTACTTACTAAAGCTAAATGCGACCCTTGGGTCTTTTTTCTTTGACCAGTGTATTAACCGCTTATCTGTATACTATAGCCGAAAGCAGTAAATCAGATATAATTGTTATAAGTGTAACAAATCGACTTTTGGGTTCGATAACCTCTTTTGCTCGACTCTGTATTGCAACTAACTATATGACATTGAAAAACATAGGAAAAACAAGTAAAACACGTAATCAACAAAATAAACCAATCACAAAACGAAAAGTGAACGGGAATATAAAAAGAGCACAATGTTAAAAATAAATAGAATTAAAGAAAAGGGCAGAGAGAGCTATATAAAACTTTATACACTACATAAGCATGATTATACTTCAACAAACATTGCACCCAGATCATGACAAAAGTCAACCACACGGTGGCTTTTAACTTCCAGTCACTTTCGCAAGATATGACAAAAAACAGAAAAAAGCAGATTCCATCCATAACCAACCAACTTACCGGTTACCTATATTTTCCAAAAAAGAACAAAGAAGTTTCGAGTAGTGGCAAATATAGTCAACAGGTAATGTGCTACCCTATAGTGATGTGCGACAGTAAAACTGTAAACTAACTTTTTGTCAGTTACACGATATATATTTAAGAAATTGACAATTATTTGTATGTTCAGTGAAAATCTTATCCACAATTTATCACTAAAATATTGCGGGTAACTTTATGCCGATCTGCAATACAAAGCAATGTATGATTAAAACATGTATATTTATTATTAATGAACATTAATCTTAACTTGACCAAGCAATTTTCAGGAAACAATTTTCAATTAACCTTCTTTAATCTAGGTATTTGCATAGCCCTAGCTTTTTTTATATACTTTGAGGCCCTATAGGCTTTTCCATTTTTTACAATAAGAAATTATATTTGATATTGATTAACCATATTTAACCTTTTCAAAGGCACTGTCCCAACATACATCAATTAGCAAAACTCCTCTGACTTCCAGATATGACTATGATGCTTACAGGTTAGTAGTTTACTGTGGAATGTCTACGTAACAAAATGATGACATCTTGGTCATTGTTTATCTAATTTATAAAGTTAAAGTTGTAGAGTTATACGTCACTAGAGTTGCATGCCTGAGTGATTTACCCTTCGTATATAAGTTGAAGTCTCGTCCCCTGTCGCTCTCTTTCGTTCTGACAATACAGGTTCTAAACTACATAGCGCGTGTTCGCTATATCGCTACATGGTGTCAGAAGTTGGGATGGCTTTCCAAATGTCTCCGCCGCAACCATTCAATTTCAATTAGCGAGAAGATTGGAAACAGTGGATTCGAAGGTTTGAAAGGTACCGAGTTGTGTCCAAGCTCTCAGAGGAAACGCAAGAAAATAAGGTTAATACCTTGATATATTTATTAGGCAACAAAGCCGATGATATTCTATGTACCTTAAATCTTAATGAAGATGAACTAAGTGTATTTAAGACGGTCCGGGATCGTTTAAACCAACACTTTAAAGTGCGAAAAAATGTGATTTACGAAAGAGCAAAATTCAATATGCGAAACCAGGTATCTAATGAGCCTGTCGAAGAGTTTATAATGTCCCTGTATTGTTTAGCCGATAATTGTGAATATGGACAATTAAAAGATGAGCTAATACGAGATCGCTTGGTTGTTGTAGATAAATCCTTATCTCAACGACTACAGTTAGACCGCCATCTTACTTTAGAAACGGCGGTAACTGTAGTACGAAATACGGAATGTGTTAGAAAACAACAACACTCTTAAATGTAAACCTTCAGAAGTTGACGCCGTACGAACTAATCGCAGGACACAAGCGCCTCGTAAATTAGTGCGTGCTCGCCGTGGCTGTGATTGGTGCGGGAAATTAGGTTCACATACAAGAGCAAATTGTCCCGCTAGAAATGCAGTGTGTTATGCCTGTGGCAAGCAAGGCCACTTTAAAAGAGCATGTAAAAGGTCGCATGTGCGGTATATTTCTGAGTCAAAGCCAGCAGCATTTCTAGGGCACATCAAGGGCATCGGCGAGGATGAACCATTTACCTTAAAGGTAAATGACGTCCCGATAACTTTTAGGGTGGATACTGGTGCGGATATAACGGTTATTCCAGAGAAAATGTGCAATCACTTTAAAGGATTGTGTTTACATAAAAGTGATCGAGTGGTGTGTGGCCCTGGAGGTAATCAGCTAACAGTCAAAGGGTATTTTAATGCAAAAATACACCATACGATTAAAAATTCTGTCCAGTGTATTTATGTTATCTCCGGGTTAAGTAACCCACTGTTGGGATGGCCTGCTATCAAAGCAATGCATATTCTTAAAAGAATACAAGGGTTAGATAGCCACGAATACGCCCGAAAATTGCCAACCGTTTTTACCGGGCTGGGTAGGCTTGGAGAGCCTTATACGATAAAACTAAAAAAGGATGCACCACCGTTTAGTCTCCATTCTCCACGCCGTGTCCCTTTACCTCTTGAAAGTAAGGTTAAGGAGGAATTGGAACAAATGGGGAAATTGGGAGTAATTAGCCCGGTAACCAAACCCACGGAATGGTGCGCCGGCATGGTGGTTGTGCCGAAGCGAAGCGGGAAATTACGTATCTGCGTTGACTACACCAAGCTAAACAAAAGTGCCAAGAACTACATCTAATGCCAACTGTAGATGAAACTTTTGCAAAGCTAAATGGAGCTAAATTATTTTCTAAATTAGATGCGAACTTTGGTTTTTGGCAGATACCTCTATCCGAAGAAAGTAAGTTACTAACCACGTTTATCACATCAGTGGGGAGGTTTTAATAATCTTGGTTTCGGAATCTAAGTCAAAGCCTCAGCATAAAGTTTATTTTCCATCTTAAACGCACACGTCATTCAGTCATAGATTCAGTGTAATAGTTTAAAAGTATAAACTTGCGGATGCAACAACACACAATCGGAACACAATTTAAGGTTAGTAACTGTTCTTGAAAGGGTGAAGGAAGCGGGGGTAACACTAAATGACAAATGCCAATTCGGAAAATCCTCCATCAAATTCCTTGGATATGTTATCGATGGCAACGGTATTCACGCAGACCCAGATAAATGTCGAGATGTTCGTGAAATGGATAGTCCAACTGACGTTAGTGGTGTACGTCGATTTTTGGGAATGACTAACCAACTCGCTAAGTTTCTTTCCATTGTCACAAAACCCCTGAGAGAATTGTTACTAAAAGACAAAGAGTGGGGGTGGAAAACCGAACAGCAGGAATCCTTTGACCATGTTAAAGAATTGCTTACGTCGTTACCCGTTCTAGCACATTACAATTCAACATGTAAAACCATAGTTTCGTGTGACGCTTCTTCGTTTGGTTTGGGGGCGGTGATATTTCAAGAAGTAGACGGGGAAAGAAGAATAATCGCCTACTCCTCTCGTTCATTAACGTCTACGGAGCAAAAATATGCCCAAATAGAAAAGGAAGCCCTCGCCGTAACATGGGCATGCGAAAAATTCCGTAGCTGCTTGTTGGGTGCTCACATTTTGATAGAAACGGACCACAGACCTCTAGTCAGTTTGCTTGGTCAAAAAAATATAGACAAGTTATCGCCGCGGATTCAACGATTCCGTATGCGATTAATGTGGTATTCGTACGATGTACGGTACGTACCGGGAAAGTCCTTGGTGACGGCTGACACGCTTTCGCTAGCTTCCGTTGCAGGACCAGATAATAATGCAGATGAGCTACAGGAGGTAACCTGTGATCATATCATTGGCATCATATCCAGCCTATACCAATAACCGATGATCGTCTGGAAGAAGTTCGAAACAAGTTTCACGAGGACGAAGTGTGTAAGCAGGTGACCTGGACTATCAAAAGACTTAAACAGCTACGTAAGAACCTGCAACATTTGCACTAAGTCATTTTTACACAGGGGGTAGAAGCTGCTTGGCATCGAGCAATTCCTAGGAGAGAGTTGTTCATGCGGAACAAAAAAAATCTTTTTTCTTTTTTTGGGGGCCGATTCTTCTTCTTTTCAGAACTATACAGCGCCGAGGCAGCTCATCATTCGCTTTACCACTACCAGCTGCGACAGAGCTCAAACTAGCCAGAGCGAAAGGTCG
Source organism: Ciona savignyi (assembly GCA_000149265.1). NCBI lineage: Eukaryota > Metazoa > Chordata > Ascidiacea > Phlebobranchia > Cionidae > Ciona > Ciona savignyi. The sequence goes on from CH002481.1 coordinate 114,696, forward strand.
ATGGGATTCAGAAACCAAATGCTGGCTATTCGGTGGTGTGCTAAGTGCTTGGGTTATGCACTAAGTTGACATTGCTTAAAACTAGTAGAATAAAGGGACAACACTAAAAGGAGAGAAACTGCACACACTATTTGTGTGAAAACTAACTCTAAGCTCTAACCCCAACCCTAACGATAATCTCAACAGTTTACTACCTGCTGCCTTTATATTCATCATACCGCATATAGATTACCTAGATTTTCTGGATATTGATCAAAAAGGTGCGGTTTGAAAATCATCAAGGGCGCGATACAAATTGAAAAGAGAAGAATCGCCCTCCAAAAAAAGAAAAAAAGATTTTGTCGTTCCGCATGAAACACGCAAAATGCTCGATGTTCCGGAGAGCTGGGTGTCGATCTGTTACGTAACAATGGGATTTCCCAAATCACTCAGGCATGCAATTGAAACTCAGCAGGTTATTTGCGTCATAAAGGGACCTGTTCAGTCACTCAAACTTTGTACTTGCAGGTCGTAATTGATTTGTGAACCCAATTAAACCAAACAAAATTAAATAGATTTCCGTTTAAATAATGTTTAATTGAACAACCTAAACACAACATGAAAAACAAACAATTTAGAAATTCAATTAACAAACAAAACAGTCGCCAATGTGTTGGTTCTAAACTTAGCACAGTAAAAAACATTCAAAAAAAACCTTCGCTAATGTATTCAAAATTAGTGTTTTTCATATTAATCTAATACAAAAAAAGGCGTGCACATTATTATTTAGTTACGATTGTCCGGTATTGGTAGGTCATCCATTGGATGCACAACTCGGATGTGATTTTTCAGTGAAAGTAAATTCGTGAAACCCTTAATTTCACCAGTTTTGTAACAAGCAGCACAGCCTTAAATGTTCTCTTTGTGGCATCTTTTGATGTGGCTCTGTAGGCCTTTGTCATCTGTGCACGAAAATGGTGGTGTTTTCCCCGTGTTAATGCATTTGAAACACATAATATGCTCGTTTGCTTTGCAAAACTTTTTGTTTTACCATTTTCGGTTTGACAATAGAAGCTATGACATGCGAAATTAAATTTTTACTTCGTGGCCACTTGTATGTGTGCAGTTTAGCAGCAATGAACGATCTTTCACATTAAACTAAACTTCAGGCATATCAAGCAATACGTTTGAATTGAAATCTAAAGTCGTTTTATCTGGCACAGTAGATTTACAGGTCATATGGCTTTCAGATAACCACAACAAGCATTCGTCGATAGAATTAATTGTTGACATAATTGTAAAGAACTGAAACTTTTTACAACTGATCTGCCGCCAGATTTTCTTATGCACTTACGTAAAAATCGTTCGCGTTTAGAATGTTAGATTACTTTTGCTGGCTTCGTGATTAGAGAAGAAATTGCCGAAGTAGTAAGATTATATTTTCCAGTGCTACATGCTGCTAATGGTGATGGGGGTTGTGTTGGACGATTGGGCTTTAGCATTTTAGTTTCATTAACAAAATCATCTTCGCTATCACAAGCATCGGACAATAAATGATTGCTGACGTGTTTTAACGGGAGCATTGACGCTGTGAACAACGAAAGTTTTAGAAATTAGACCCACCCAGTTATTGAAACAATGAGCTATAATCGAAATTGCCATCACTTTTGATCAAGGATTAAATAGAATTAATATTTTTGAACATTTATAATGAAAATTCTAACAAATGATGTTTCAATCGGTACAACTGAAGTTGTAGCTTGCACGTGCAAAATGACTTAACAGGTCCCTTTATGACGCAAATAACCTGCTAAGTTTCAATTGCATGCCTGAGTGATTTGGGAAATCCCATTGTTACGTAACAGATTGACACCCAGCTCTCCGGAACATCGAGCATTTTGCATGAAACACTCTCTCCTAGGAATTGCTCGATGCCAAGCAGCTTCTACCTTAACACAGATCAATTAATTCCGTCTCAACTGCCCAATAGTCCTTGGAAGAAAGTCGGTTGTGACTTGTTTTACTGGAAAAATCTTAACTACCTTGTTGTTGTAGACTACTTCACGAGATTCATTGAAGTTGCTTTGCTCGATAGAGGGACTCGATCGGCAGATGTCATTGAGAAACTTAAATCAATCTTTGCCCGTCATGGGATTCCACAACAACTTGTATCAGATAATCGACCTCAATTTGCATCCTTTATTTTTTACAGATTCTCCAAAAGTTACGGTTTCAGACACGTCACCAGCAGTCCTCGATATCCTCAGAGCAACGGGGAAGCAGAGATAGCCGTGAAGACGATAAAGGGAATCCTGAGAAAATCTGATCCTTACCGTGGTCTACTGGCCTACAGAGCAACGCCTCTCTCCACTGGATACAGCCCAGCAGAATTACTAATGGATAGAAGAATTCGAAGCTCCTTACCCGTGCTGCCGTTGAATTTAGATCCAGAGTGGTCATATCTAAAAGACTTTCGAAGAAAATACAATATGGCGAAACACAATGACAAACGTCACCGCGCAAAACCGTTACTACCATTGAAAAAAGGAATTGCATTGTCGATAGACCCGCACCGAGACTTGAAAGACTGTATCGTTGTTTCATCCTTGCGTAAACCCCGTTTATACACTGTTCAAGCGGAGGACCGCATTCTTCGACGGAATCGCAGTAAACTGGTTCCTGTTCCTGTGCCGCCCGATGGTCGCAGTTCGGCTACTTTACGTTCGCGTTATGGGAGAGTTATTGTACCTCCCAAGCGTTTTATGTACGATGAATGAGTTGTATATTTACGTTCATATTGTGTTTTTGAACTTTATATCTTACCTTTTAAGGGGGAAATGTAGACCTTGTGTTAAGCGTTACTATTTTTGACCTCCCAACTGTAATACTTCGTTTTGGGTGCCTTGTGTCGGCTGTGTTAAGAGAGGTCTTGACTGCGCATCTGCGTTCTGCTAAAACCTTTGTCCCAGATTTCCCACAGGTTGTAAATCGATTTATTTTTCGCACCAGGCTTTCATGTTGCCAGACTAATTTGCCATTTCCCACAATAACGTGTGGTGATTTTTTTGTGCATGTATTAGATTTACCAAAATGCGGTTTAGCAAGAAATGAGTGTAAGGAATCTAAGGCACTGCTGTAAGGCCGCAGCCTCACTTGGGAGCCACGGGTTTAAGACCCAAGGCAAAATTGAATTACTTTAATAAATTCATTATTCCTTTTCTTGTAGAAAAGCTCATTTAAGTATCTGTGTAAGTAAGAACATTTAGGTCAATTTCATAAGTTTTCCTTATCGACTTTTTAACATATTTGTCCCAATTAAAAAATAATTATAATATATAATTCATTATTTACTATTTTTTAAACTATTCAGCCGTTCAGCCTAATTTAAAACTGAATTAAATAGCTTAGTATCGGTGATAGATCATTTGTTCCGGTGGAAAATTGCACTACCATTCGAAACAACTTGCTATTTAGGATAGGTTGGGATATAAATGGAAAAACACAAGAACATTATTACACATGAAATGACAGTGTGTTGTTATGTATAATTAATATGCTCATTAAATTTAGTAGAATCCATTAATTCATTGGGTTTGGGTAAATTCCACTAATTGCTTACCAACACACCAAGTTATTTGGTCATTGGAAACGTCTGTTTATTCTAATGGAAAATGCGGTATGTAATGTCCCTTTCTTAGTTTGAATCAGGCAATGTCCGTAAAGTGCCTTTCCCAAGGACACAACAGACTAGCTAGCGACCAGTTTCGCACCTTCAACCCTTCGGCTGAAAAGCGACGCACTTAACCACTAGACTAACCTGTCGGACACCCATGCGTTAGACTAAGGTAAACTTTTAGCAAAGCGACGAGCAGCAGCCAAATGCACCTGCCCCTACCATAGCAATTCGCCACCAAAACTTATACGGAAAAAGCAGGGGTGCTATAGGCACACCCATCATTTTCTCTCATTTTAGGCAGTTTATTGTGTGTTTTTTAAGTTTTTTTTAATAACAATGAAAAATACATTATTTAAAAGATCCCCGAAAAGCCCGAAATAAAACAAAAACAATTTTTCTTTGTTTCTATTGTTGTTTTTTAATATGCCAACGATTTTGGCTGTTCATCTTTTTATATCTAAGATTTTTTGTAATCTACAAAGGTTGACTTTGTACTAATTTAATTAAATTTCCACTAAAAACAACCTTTGCCAACCTGGTATATTCCGAAATATCCAAGTTTTCTTCTTGATTCATTTTTGCAAGCGCGATTTTTTGAGAATTCCAGACAAACCTCGGCGATGAGAGCAATGGATTAGATCCAGTTACTGCTAAGATGGAAGCTGGAAGCTGTTACGTCAACAACTACAACATTTTCCCGATGGAAATGCCGTTCGGGGGATTCAAGCAATCCGGTCTTGGCCGTGAGAACGGCACCGTCACAATGGACTATTTCACCCAGTTGAAGACTGTTTATTTCGAAATGAATGACGTGGGCTCCCCTTTCTAATCTGCAGACTGTTATGGACATTTAGGAAAACGACAATTTTCATGCCGTTTCACGCGCGCGCACACACACTCGCGATTTTGTTTGTTTTGGCTGTATTGCGCACATTTTTGGCTGTATTACGCTCACTTTTTTGGCTGTATTGCGCTCACTATAATGAAACAAAACACCTTTATATGTCAACCTTTAAACTGTGAAGCCAACATGCAATCTTCATTCTAGTGTTGCATTTTCTCTAACTATGGTGTATGTACCTGCATCTACCATCGGTATGGTGCATGTACCCTCCTCTACCAATGGTACATGTACATGTTTCGAGTCCTGGTTACGGCGACTGAATGTCTGGCGTTCGTATGTTTTACTTTTATATTGGCTAAAGCGACCATAAAAGGCAGTTTAATTACAAATTTTGATAACTACAATTGTGTTCGTCAAACAGACTCAGGGATAAACGTCTCTTTTGTTCTACTTCGTTATTTAGCTGAATACCGGAAGGTTGCTGGTTCTAAACCAACCAGTTTCTTGTCATGTGCGCGCTTGGGCCCTTGAGTACGTTGTGTGTTGATTGTATCTTGTAAACAATGCTGTTAACCAACACACTGAATAGTTCTGATAACCCAACTGTGGGCACGTGGTGCATTGTGACAGACCCCTCTTACTCATTCGTGTCGTACTGCCAGGATATACATAAATATCCTATTACACTGTATAGTGACAATTTAGTCCGTTATTTTTCAAATAGAACATTTGCTTATAAAGCTCTATGCAAATTACACAATCATAACTGTTGAAAGTCTGGTTCGTAAATATAAATGCCATATTTGCAATGTGTGATTATTTGTTCTTCCACTCAGAAGGCTCTTGCGGTATCAACTCGGACAATTAGGCGAAATGTTGTTAATTCCAAAACACCGGTCGCCCATTGGTAGTTACAACACGGCATGAAAAAAACATTAAAAAAATTAAAGAAATTGGTAAAACACGAACAAAATTACGACAATATGTCGGAAATTAGTTAAAAACACATTAAAAACAAGCCAAGAAGTAAGGTATGTTGTAAAGAATTGCGTGTACCGTTTATATTTAATTCTGTACATGTATGGGTCGTGTCAACTGTACGACCACACGACCGTACTTATGAAAAAGTGTCTAATAGTTAACACAAAATCTGTTACAACGATCTCTATGTGCGGCCGGATCTGACGCGCTTTGTGTTGGTTTACGCGGGAGTTTTGGTCAGTTACAATCGTGGTGATTCCCCGGTGTTGGTAGATTGGAAGCAGCATCTTTTCGCGACAGTTTTTATTTGTTTTGCTGTGTAGTTTTGTAATAGTGGATCAAAGCTTTTTAAATTAAAGGTGTGGATTATGCTTTCTAGCTGTTTTTTCAATGAAAAATTACATATTTACAGATGGGCACCAGCTCGTAAATGTTAAGCAAAGTTTTGTTTTTCAATACCGTATGTACGGTAGGATAGGATATTCATGTTTATCCCCGTGAATGGGAAAACCAAGGGGGTTAACACACGGGCAGTCGTCAGATCACCTCGCGCCCACCGTCGGGTTACCGGAGCTATTACAGTGTGTTGTGTATGGAAACGTTCCTTCAATTTGGTAGAACCCATTAATCCGCTGGGTCCAGGCAATATCCGTTAAGTGCCTTGCCCAAGGACACCTAGCTAGCGACCAGTTTCGCACCTGCAACCTTTCGATTGAAAGGCGATGCACTTAACCGCTAGACTGACGGGCCGGAGTACGGTATGTAGTTTTAGGGTGCCTCTAAATACTACAGGACCGTTTGGATCGCTTGGATCACTTAGATTGCTATGGAAAGTAATTCTAACCTTGTCCCAAACACTAATCTCAACCCCAGAACGAACTTTAACCCCAACCCTAACATTAATATCATGGCTTTTGTAATTACGAAGTATAGTAAGCGATCCAAGCGCTCCAAATCTGACAAGATATATCTTTTTGACTAAAGTGGTAGGATGCTGGTAACAAGTTAGTAATTGTAACTCAGTGATACATTGTTACTATGTTACATAAACCGAACAATATGTAGCCCATGCAATAAGGCATATAATGTGGTTACTGCTTCGGTAAACTGGAGATCCTTCCTGGACTGTAAGGTTAAAAAAAAAGTTTTTGCATAGATAACAACCAACAAGCCATGAACCAGTTTCAATAACTGTTTGGCTAAAAGGCGACGCACTAACCCAGCTGTTCGACTAGACAAAACAGTATAATTTTTGATTAATTGGATTAGTAGACTGACGCTTAGTTATGATTTTTCTAACTTTAGCAGGTTTATAAAGGTTGTAGATAACATTTAATCCATAATAATGGATACTGGAAGAGTTACAAGATCCAAAAGTAGAAGCAATGACTTAAATATAAACGTCAAACTCCAACAAGATTTTAATGATTTGACAAATTCGAAAGATTTAAAAAAAGTTGCAAAAAGGAAAAATGAAAAAGTTCAAGATGTTATGAAAGGCAAAAAAATCAAAAAAGAAATTCCTTTAAAAACTGGTGAAAATGTGCGGCCACGCCCAAGAAACTACAGGAATACAGGGGAAAATTCACCAATATCTGTAAAAGATCCAGTGATTAAGGGAGAAGTTTCTGCAAAAATCTCGAAAAAAGTCAAAACTAAGAAAGAGAATATAGCAGATAAGGACAAAGTTTCCGAAATTAAAACAGAAAATCCGACAAAAAAACATGATGTTTTGACAAAAACACTCACTTATAAAGGAGTGGTGCCTGTGGATGACTATTGTATCGAATGCAAGGACAGTTTCCATGTATTTGTGTCCGGGGGAAATGTTTTTAATGCGATGCTGAACCAGACCAACATCGGCCAGAACAACAACAAGTATTACTTGCTGCAGATACTTCAAAGTAATTCGGGGTTGGAGTTTTGCGTCTGGTTTCGTTGGGGCCGTGTTGGAAAGGTAGCGGGGACGAATCTTCAGAGGGTGGGCCATGAAAGAGCAGTGGAAATTTTTGAAAAAAAGTTTAAAGACAAAACGTCAAATTTTTGGGAATGCAGAACCGAGTTTGAAAAGATTCCGGGAAAGTATGATTATCTCGAAATGGATTACGGCGAAGAAAAACAAGAAAATGATCAAAAAAAGCAAAACCACAACAAAATTGAATCGAAATTAGACGAAAGAGTGAAAGCAGTAATGGAACTTATATTTGACCTGAAAGAATTTGAAAACAGCGTGAAAGAAATGAAATATGACGTGAAGAAAGCGCCGCTGGGGAAATTAACTGAAAAACAAATCAAATCTGGTTACGAAGCCTTAAAACTGATTGAAGATTGCATCAAAAGGAATAATGTTGGGCGGGCACTGGTGGAAGCGTGCAGTCAGTTCTACACGAAAATCCCTCATGACTTCGGGATGAGATGCCCCCCTGTTGTCCGCTCGCCCGCTGAGTTGCAGGAGAAGTTGGAACTTCTCACCGCACTTGCCGACATTCAGATCGCCATCAAAATCATGGACGACTCCTCAAGTTCAGCTGCGAAGGAAAACCCGCTTGATTTGCACTACAAGTCCTTGCATTGCGAACTTGTGCCTTTGCCCAAGTCGTCGAATTATTTTAAAGTCGTCCAGGAGTACATTTCAAACACCCACGCGGCAACGCACATGAATTATAAACTGTCAATAGACCAGCTATTTTCTGTCTCCAAAGACAGTGACAGTAAATTCCAAAGCGATATTGGAAACCGTGTTTTGCTGTGGCATGGTTCGAGACTTTCGAATTGGTGCGGAATTTTAAGAGAAGGGTTAAGAATCGCCCCACCTGAAGCCCCTTCAACGGGATACATGTTCGGAAAGGGGATTTATTTTGCTGACATGGTTTCAAAATCGGCGAATTATTGTTTCGCGACTCAACGTCAAACAAATGGGTTTTTACTGCTTTGCGAGGTTTCTCTTGGAAACACAAACGAACTTCTACAAGCAGATTACAACGGCGACCGACTACCGGTCGGGAAACACAGCGTCAAAGGGGTTGGAAAAACTCAACCAAACCCAAGTGAAAACAAAACAATTGATAATGATGTCACAGTGCCCTGTGGATCGCCTGTTCTCACCGAAAGTGCCAAGGATTCTGCTCTTTTATACAATGAGTATGTGGTGTATTCTGCCCACCAAGTCAAGCCAAGGTTCTTGGTGAAAGTCAACTTTCATTTTACGCAAAACTGGTGAAAATATAAAAAAATATCTTCTTCTGAGCATATGTGTAAATTTGATGTTTTAGACTAAAATTTTTAGTTTTAAAATCATTAGGCTATGTTAATAGGTTGGCGCGATA
>CH002481.1:133293-163969 GCA_000149265.1 Ciona savignyi
ATCATTGAAAAACTGCTAACAAAAGACGAAGCATACAAATCTCTCCATTCGATTCGTGGAAGTCCACCATACTGGGGAAAAGACTTTGAGGGATCTGTTCGCCATGCTTCGGCAGCTAGGTAAGCCAACTTGGTTTTGTAGTTTTTCCGCAGCAGATAGAAGATGGCCTGAAATTGTGGAGGCAATTTGCGCTCAACAAGGTGTACCAGTACCGGAGCTTAACTGGGACACCTACTGCAAGTTAATTGCAAGCAATCCGGTCACTGCTGCAAGAATGTTTGACCCCTCTTCACTTCTTATTTGAGACTTGGAAAGTGAACAGCGCGGTTGGTCTTGTGTTCACATGCATTGGTATGTAACTGTGAAGGGGGGTAGGATGTAATTTTTCCATTCTATGCAATCATTGCCTTGTGTTATAATACAGGCAATCACTTCTTTGTGTCCACAATCCTGTTACCTTGTCTATTGATATGTGATAAATACTATAAAGCCATATAAACCTTTTATTACATATTATTATTAATATTTTAAATGACAGGGAAAACTTAAGGGAGGGAAAGAGGAAAGCTTTAAAACTGACAATTAAAATGAAGATTAGGTCATTTCAGTTGGTTTTAAACATGGGTTTGGAGAAGTAAAACGAATTCACCCAACAGCTGTCTTCAGCGTGGCAGTGATTTTCGAAGGTTTCCGATTGCTAAGCGTCGCGCTAAACAACAAGTTCCATGCAATCCCATTGGTCCCAGTGTGCAGTGACTTGTCCGATCTGTCCATCGCAAACTCGATTGAGGTCACCGACAGCTTGGAACATGTGAGATGGGAAAGGTGGGTGGTAATCAGCCAACCTGGTTTGATCGAAAGGATAGGATATTCATGTTTATCCCCGTGAATGGAAAATTAACACACGGGCACTCGTCAGATTACCTCGCGCCCATCGTCGGGTTACCGGAGGTATTGCAGTGTGTTGTATATGATAGACAGGTTCCTTCAATTTGGTAGAACCCATTAATCCGCTGGGTTCAGGCAATGTCCGTAAAGTGCCTTGCCCTAGGACACAACCGACGAGCTAGCGACCAGTTTCGCACATGCAACCTTCGATTGAAAGGCGACGCACTTAACCGCCAGACTAACCGGCCGGACAAACCAGCTAATGTTGATTGTGTCAATGGACAAGGAACTAAACAAACCTTATGTGGCTCCAATGATTGTTGAGTTGATCTATAACGCATAGGCCTATATAACACAGTACAAAATCTCTGGTAATTTGGTGGTGTTGATGATTATTGAAGAATCCTCGAGAGATAAAATTAGTTTCCTGCCTGCCTACCTGTAAAATATTGTGTTGAGCAAACTAACCTCAATCAACCCAATTTTTATTTTCAACAGAACGAAAAACCACATTCTCCAAACTGCGATCCACGTTTTCAAGATCATCGCGAGTTACGGACTCATGCTCGCAGTTATGACGTACAACGCCTACATTGCTATTTCCATTGTCCTTGGCGCCACCTTGGGATACTTCACATTCTGTCATAAGCTTCAGCATCCGACCAATATGAGGACGGAGGGAATGAGCAGAGCCACCACCACATGCACACTGCCGGAGCCGTCGTCTGAATGTCTTATCCCTGGTTCCAGCACCGCGTGATATTGATGGGCTTAACCCCATGGGTTATCAAATATATAGAATTACAATAATAGCTCAGGTAACCTGACTGTGTGCACAGGGCAAATCTAACAAATGCTGTGTTATAACGTACTTTGAAGCCTTTAATTTAGATTTTCTCACCTGCCATACCCTTCCATCATAATCCATCTTATATTGTTTCCCCAGTAATCTGCCAATGATTTCGTTTAAATTTCAATTTTCTAGTCTTAACTAAAAGACAAAAGCATTAAGATATAAAAATTTATATCAACCTCTAACTGGCCATGTTATTTATCTTTATTCCAATGGTCTTGAGATATAAACCACAGATATTGGGACATTTTAGTATTAACTATCTCACCATAAAGTCGTTGGATTTTCAAAGGATTTGTAAATGGTCTAATGTTTCCGCTATTGATTATCATTCATAAAACGCTTTTTAAGTTTATCTGGGATTTTAGGTTCATTTTGCTTCAAAGGAAAACCAATTATCATCTATGAGCTAATGAAGCTTATTTTTATATATTATTCATGTTTATATGTACATATACATATTTTATCGTTCGGGAAAACTTTCATTTTATTTGTCTTATTAATATTGCAAAAATGAGTATTCTCTGTTATTTGTGATTATGCATTACATTTTGACATTATCAACGTTATTCTGTGCAGTCCTGCGTGTTTTAACACATTTCCATGTATTTGGACATTTCAATTGGAACATCTTTATTAGAGGTTTGGACAACAGTCATTGCGGCATATGATTGTCCAGGGTTCGCTTGTGGCCAGAGTCGGGTTAACGAAGATATTGCAGTACGGCTATTGTATCGTGCCACTTACAACTTTCGTGCAAAGCATACAATGGAACGATTAATTTATTCCCGTGGATAACACAAGACAAGTTATTACATGGATAATCTTCAGATAACCTCGCGAATACGTCAGGCACTGTAGGAGCAGTCGTTACCTTGCGCCGACTTGAGAGTGCGGTATATGATATTTAAAACCATTTTTTCCGCCAAGGCTTCGAACCTATAAGAAGTCGGTATATGTATCGGTCGCGTTAGCTATTCGGTCACATGATAGATCAATCGCTAGGCTCCTACGGTTATTCCCCTCATACTGTTGAGGTCAGTAGGTCGGTGAACCGAACCTTCATTGAGGAATCATATTTGGGCAATAGGCTTGCTGAAGTTGACACCATTTATTTTCGTAATTTTTATTTTTTTAGACTGGCTAAGCTTTAAACCTATGATGGGCTCACTAAGACCATTTTTTACATGGGGAGCAATATATAAATTAGTCACGTTTACCATTCAGCCATATTACCGTTCAATTTTTCGTAATTTACGACCATTATGTCGGTTTAATTGTGTTGTCGAACCCAGCGGCGGCTTAGTCGGTTGCGCACAAGTGTTAACAAACAATGTCTGACTCTTTAACCCAGTGGATTGATGGGTTGAGCTGTAGAAATGGCATAAAACACTGCAATAGCAATAAAACAAAATATAAACTCGTTGTATATAATTTAATTATATATAAGTAAAACAATAAATGTACAGTCATGTTGTCGAATGGTTGGCGACATATACATATACAGAATTCTGTATATAAAAAAAACGTTCTTAGCAACAAGTGCAGCAATGGTTCGAAACTATAAGCTCAATAAAAATCAGAAACAATAAAGACAGCGTAATGCCATATTAAAAACGTTCTTTTGAAAAGTAGAATCTAACCGGATTGGTCATTTAATTTTAATATCATTCTTTTTTAAACCCATTGCCTTTAATTACATCGAGGAAAAGAGTGGTAACCCTGGGTATCGAATCCGACATATGCCTGGTTTAAAAACCTGGTTCTCCTTTTCAGTCTGCAAACACGGACATGACTTACCAATCCCCGCGATTTTGCACAAAGAAAACGCTCGAAACCGAAAATGAAAATCCGGTTTCTGTTTTTATAAACTCATAACGAAACGGGAGTGCGAGCGTGTGTGGATTTTATGACGTGTTTCTAAAATTCCCGTATATTGACACAATTAATTGACGACTTTCTGCAAACCCAGTAAACGATTTACTGGAAAGTGGGAACATTATTACGCAGTTATTTGCAAATTAAGTTCGCTAACGATGCCATTACCTATTTGATTTGTTATTTATATCCTGCTGGGTGGGCTGTCCGTATTCAAATATCTAAGGGACCGCTGAGCAAGTTCACCTCTTAAATAAGCCCATTTAAACCCTGTTTTCTAGAAATCCGTGCATAGAAAGTGTGTTTTGTGTAGATTACAAAGTTCAATGCTACCTGTTTAGTCAAATATATTACCAGAAGCCGTTTTGTTTGCAGACAAAATAAATATTAACATGCTGATAAGGCTGATGTTACGAAAAAGGTTTTGTATTGTTTAAGGTTAACAAAACAAAATAAATTTAAATATAGTATTTACTTGCTTAGAAGAAATGTTGTGATTTTGGTAACAAATGGGTTGGGTCGTCTACAATGTTTTGACGACGATATGCAAATGATTAAATTCTATTTAGAAAGTTACTTAAATCGATGTAATAACGTCGTGAACTTGCCAAAAATTAGATTCTATTCTTCCGTGTTTGGTTAGCGTGCCCACAGGCAAGTCGAGCGAAGCTGTTGAGTTGAGAAGCAGAATCGCACGGTAAGTCGGATAGACGTACTGACTACCACACGCATGAGTAATCATCTGTTTCAGGATAACATGATACCGAGTTTATAGTGTTTTCGTCCGGACGAGGTTAAAGAGCTATATAGGAGCTGCAGTATTTTTATACTGGAATAGTCAATTTACTACAGTCTCTTTTTTGCGCAAGAGTGTAGGTTTCCGACCATTTTAAAGCTAAATATATAATGTCTTGTTCCATAAATGTTAAGTGCAGGTGGGAAATTTAACCTGTAGGAGTCACGCGTTATTTCTAGAACAAAGACACAGTTCAGTTGATTTACGTTTCTAGCGACAGGCATCCAAAATGAAAATAATCATTAACAGAATAAAGACGGCAACAAACCAGAGTTTAAAAAGACCAGGAAAACCCCACATGCCTAAAATAACCAAAAGTAAAAGGGAGTGGAATATATAACGACGATACTCGGTAGGCCCTATATAGTTTGCGACCATACTTGCTAGTCGTGGTAAAGACTTAATGTGTTAGAATGTAATATGGCGTAGACGCTGTTGTTTATTTTCGATTAGTTTTAAAGAAAGGTGTCGGCCTGTGAAGCGTGGACAAAAAGCTCAAACTTGAAGTCAATATTGTATTAGTCTGCCGTGCAGTTAAACAAAGTAGCAACGGCTTCTATGCCAGGCATAAAACGCGTAGTAAAGTGTAAGCGTTACCACAATTTCTTATAACAAAGTGAACTAAATTTTTTCATCATCGGGCAATTCCACTTGCCTTTCTTAGTTCCACTGTTTCAGTCGTTAACAGTTGTGCGGTTATCGCAGGTGTCTCGGTCCAGCAGGTTCAAATGCGTTATAAAATCGTGGAAACACCACACACTGTGAATTAAGCACACTACAAGAGACTCTCGTTAACCCGATGTGAGCATGTAATATATAACGAAAGCTGTCGATGTTAAAACGCCCTTCGTTGTCCCACCCAATGTATAACTATGCTTACTCTATGTGTGTGCAGGAAAAAGCTAGAAGTGGTTGAAAGAAGAATTTTGTTTTCGTGCAAGTGGATATAGGGCCTACAGCAGTTACACGGTTAATCGCCAGATCACCTCATGTTTACTGCTTGTAGGAGTTGCAGTGTGTTGTATATGTTTTTAAGTAGTATTTTACGACCCACTTGAAACCACATTAATCGGGAAACAAGCATTCCTTAACCTACAACAGCAGTGATCAGGGTGAATATCGAACCCAGCCCTTTCATACCTGAACCTCCGATGTTATCCACTAGACTACTAGAGCGTAATATACCGGTGGTGTAATGAATTTAAGCGGATTAATTTAGTTCTGAGTACAACATAATGTTGCATATGCACATAACATCTGTTAGGATACGATATGATATTCTTGTTTAGTGCCTTGCGCAAGTACATGCCCGACTAGCTAGCGACCAGTTTCGAAACTACAACCCTTCGACTGAAAGCCAACGTACGACTGGCTGTGTAGATAATCTAAGTGAATATTTTTCAGTTTCTACCTATCGTACTTAACTTTACTGGCCATTTACGTTTTTTACATTCTATTAGAACAGAATACGGTACAAAGTAAGAACTTTATTTAAGCGAGGTTATTCAACTCAACAACATGAAACTTAAAAAGAAGTTTAAAAAGAACAAAAACAAACAAAAGACATCAGAGACAAACGGTGTTACTTCAGAAATGACCTCAGATCATACGTCACAAATTAGGACGACGTCATATCCGGAGGAAAACAACCCGTTTTCCGAAGAAACTCCAGATAAAGGCGACAATTTAAAAGGAAAAAAGAAAAAAATTAAAAAGGAGAAAAAGCGAAAAAACAGCAAAAAGACAAAGAAATTAAAAGGCAAGCGAGAGAGAGCGGTGTCCAAGGCTGTCCTTAGTGAAATAAACGATAACAACAATTTAAAGCATTCGGAACTGACTGAACTAAAATCTCGCAGCCCGACCCAGCAAAGTATCGGACGTGTGGAACAGATACGGAAAGGCAGAGCCACGAGTAGTTTTCTGGAGGTCGGAGGGGGGAAACCCCGGGAAAAATCCCCGTCTCGCGTCGCGCAGCTGAAACAGGAAGCAGGTACGTCATCGAAACTGACGTCATCGAAGCCTGAAGCACTGGGTTTGAAACCCAATCGACTTAGTAGCGGCGATTTAAAGAAATTGCATGGCGTAAATAAGAGACCTGATGACGTCACCAAACGTCCTGACGAGGTAGCCAAAGCACCCGAAGAGAGAACCAAACTTCCAAAAGAGACAACGCATCCTACAGAGCAAACTAGTTCGACGTCATCGAAACACATCTATGTTACGTCATCCAAACAAGCTACTTCAGAACGCGATAGAATCGAAGAACAAATCGAAGAGAAGTCGAATCCGCGGGACAGAGCGGCTACGCGGAAGGGAAGAACCGGTTCCGTCCTTGTTTCTTCCCGGGAACGACGGAAGAGGAAGAGACTCAGACTCGCAAAGAAGTGGAAACGACTGAAAAATAAAGAAAAGAAACCGGAAGGTGAGACCTTTCTTGTGTTATGACTTACAACATATGTAAGTTGCCTTTCCTTGTTTACTGCGAGCACTGCCCCTTCGAAGTCAGGACTTTTCATATTAAGTCGTTTCGGAATTTAAATAATTCCACCGGCCGCATAGCTTAATCGGTAAGAGCGTCTGGTTTACATGCAGCCGGAAGGTTTAGGGAACGGAACCCATCTACTGGTTGGAAACAGTGGATGTACTAAGCGGGCTTTCCTGAACCCACAGGGTTAAATTATTGTACTATAACTGAAGGAAAGTGTTATACATCACTCTGCATTAGCCTCAATAAAAAAATGGACGAGATAATCTGACGATTACATGTGTTTTAACGCCTTTTCTTTTACCGCGAGATAAACATGACCAACAAAAACAAAGTGTGTAGCTCTAGGTGGTTACGGTATTCGAACCGGCACTCCCCGGGCTGACACTTTAGCTTGAAACCGCTCGGATATTCCTATATCAACATTGTTTTCAATTTCAAATTGATTCAGGTGATTCGGAGAGCTTAAAAAACTTTAACCCGAGACCGGCCAACCGTGAAGATGAACACGAACAGATGGTTAAGTTACGTAACAAAGTGGAAGAAGTGAAGGAAATAACACAGCATAACGTGGCGGTGGAACTTGAAAAGCGAGAGAGCGCTCTCATTCAACTTGCTGAGAATACGGAGACGCTGGAAAAGTTTGCGGAGTCATTTGCGAAGGTAATAATGATAGAACTGTGTGGTTATGTTGTACAGGATATAATAATGCATTATACCCGTGAATAGGAAAACGTGAGAGGTGTTAACACATGGGCAATTGTCAGATCACCTCGCGCCCACCGCCGGATTACTAGTATTGCAATATGTCTTTTATATGTTATCTAACTATTGAACGAATTTCTAGACAACTTGGGTTAAATGGCTTGACCATGGACATAAGACAGAATGTTCTGAAAAAAAATGAAAACGCCGAGCTATTGCAGTGAATATGTACGATTGGAATGGGATTTAGTAGAGTCCTTTATTCCATAAGTCCACTTAGTTCTTTTCCCATACATACCAACACCTTACTAGCAGCTGATTTCGATCCGACTACCCTTCGGCGAAAATCACGCTCGTAAATAAACGGATAACCCGGACAGAAAGTGCTCAGAGTATAGGCAACATCTTCACTTTATACGTAATATCATTAAAACGTGTGAATAGAGATTGAAATCAATTGAACAAGACAAACCTTGCTCACATACACAATCAGGAAATATATTCTTGCAGACTGGACATGATATGCACCTGAAGAAAAAGGCGCAATCGAGATGCTGTGGCTTGTTTTCCAAGCACAGAGCGTGTTGGTATATATGTGCTTGTGATAGAGGCTTCAAAAAGAATAAAATCAAGAAAAATGCTGCTTTTACTCGAGGTAACATGGGTGCAATCAAGAAATACAATTAATGCAAAGAATACACTCAAAAATTATTTTTTTACGAGTCACGTTGTTGACATATATATAATATGATTAGATTCTTAAATTCTCCAATAAATTGAAACTTTCAGCTTTGTAAGTTGACCTACTTTTGATGTGGAAACTTTAATGGAAGAGAAGAAAGGGGGAATTCCCGACTGATCCAGCCATTTATCAATGATAAAAGTTTTTTCATTGTTTTCCTTCATAATGTTTGTTTGTTAGGTCGAATGGACAATCTAAATTCTAAAACAACAGAAATTAAAAGTAAATATAAATTTAACAACAAAAAAATCGAATATTATGACCATGTATTTTTCAAGACTCGAAGTAGTTGACAATAAGTTTAAAATCCAGGAGTGTTAGTTTACACGGCGTTGCTGTAAAGTTTCTCATTTCGATTCGACCATGTTATCTTCCCATTCCAGCCAACGCCGACACTTCCGATGACGAAGAACCTTACCAAACCGCGCTTCTCGGGGGGAATTCCCAATCACGTCATGAGACCATTACGTCACAATCAAAGGGGAAAACAGACGCGACAATGACGTCATCAACTTCGTCATTACAAAACAGCGTCAGGAATTCGAAACTATTTCTCCGCCTATCATCTGCGTCACTTCCGTTTTTAGATGACCCCTCAAAGAGGTGAAGCGTTTGTTGATTTACCGCTTGCCCGCAGTCGAGTAACACGATATGTACGGCCGTGTGGTCTAATGGTTAACGCGAACGATACATATACCGATTATACAAAAAGGTTTTAGTTGTGAGCTCATCATGGGTTCGAAACTCAGCCCGACCAAATGACATAAAAAACACGATCTGTGAAAAGATTTAGAAACTACGTGATCATAAATGGGTTACCACACTTTGTAAAAAAAAACAGTTCAATGGATTATTGACTTTGGTAAAACCCAGTATTCCATTAGGTTTATAATATCTGCTATGTGTTTTGCTTCAAGACACAACCGTCTATCCAGAGACTGGTTTGAACCCGCAACCTTTCCCCTGCATGCAGACCGTCGACGACTCTCGATTGGTTTGTTTTTAAAATGCACTGATTTGTTAACTTCATTTGGTAACAAACACCACCCTGCTTTCGTTACTACTTATCACAGCCAATGGCGTTTAGAAGGCTGGAATCAATCTTAAACCCCTCCGGTTCCCGCCGCGCTATATCAACTTGCGGTGGGAATCGAACCTTGAACCTCTGGTACCAACCACACCACAAAACCTTTAAAGAGAAAACAATATATATTAAATTCGGTTGAGCTTATAAAATCCAGGAAAATCTGACGGAAAATCTGAAAATCTGATTCTATATCGAACTTTTAAATTAATTTCCCCCCAGGAATTCCGGATCAGATCAACGCATCCGTAATTCATCGTCCACAAATGACATCCATGAAATCATAACTTCGAACAACAAACACGTGAATCGGCGCGCAAGGAAGAGCATTGGGAGAATCGTGTCACAATTTGATGACGAGGAAAAAAGAAAAAAGGCAACAGAACTTCTATTGTTGGATCACGATTAACGTAATGTTCAGAAAGAACGCGCCGATACGGTCAAAAGAGTTTTCTGTGCATAAAATTCTTTATTTTTATATGTTTTTGAATAATAATACAAAGTAATAATTATTTCATTTAACAAAGCCAAGTTTCGAACCCATGATGGGCTCGTCGCTCTGACTGTTTTTGAAAAGGAGCCTGTATATGTATCGGTCGCGTTAACTTCAACCGTACAAGTAATTATTCCCTTTCTTTACCGACACAAGTTTCGAACCCAAGATGGGTACCTCACTTGGGCCGTTTTTTATATAAGAGAGTATATGTATCGGTCGAGCTAACCATTCGGCCACACGACCGTATGCACAAGTATACCTTTTTTTATTGATCCAAGTTTCGAACCCATGATGGGCTCGGCACTAGGACCGTTTTTTACAAGAGTTATTATATGTATCGGTTGTTTTAGCCATTTGGCCACACGACCGTACTCAAGTAATTATACGTTGTCGCAAATCAATCTTAAAAGCACGACACCTGTCCATTTTAAAATAAAAAATGTTCGACCTTGTTATATATTACAAACATATATGGTACATTTTTTATACATTTGATACAGTTCAAAATTCAAAAGTGTTTTATGTGCCCCATTTTTTTATATCTTTGTGGGTATTTAAAAAAAAATCGCGGCATAATCAATCCAACGTAATTATATCTTTGACGTTTTACCAGAAAACAACTTTGATATGCACAGTAGCCTACCTGTCCACTTTAAAATGTAATATATCCATACCAATATAATATATAAAAAAGGTATCGTACATTTTTATACATTTGGTACAATTCAATAGTTGTTGTGGTTTATGTTACCCGTGTCGTCATCACCTTTGCAAATCCAATATTTTCTGTTACATATAGTATTCCGGCTGTTTGTGACAGTACCCTGTTACGTCAATGGATTTAACGCGAGCTGTCAAACGCAGCAGTGACAGAGGTTAGGTGCTTAATGATATTACGTCGGCCCGTGCTTTCCAACATAGAGACAATACATGCAACACATTATTTTGATTTTCAGTGGGTTTTCTTGTCAGGCATATTGCATGCAGTTGATCTAGGTTACATTTAATAACAAAATACAGAAAGTTCAGTCGTTTTCTTTACGTTAGATCTGTTGAATTAATTGATTTACTACTCTTCCATATAAAGAAAAGTATGTTGATATCCGGAGAAAGAGACAGTATGCGGCATTGAAACGATCGTTTAAAGAAATATGTAAAGCAGCTAGGTGGTCAACTTTATAGATTGAGATAAAGAGCTTTGTTCAGTATAAGATAAGAACTACACGATGAAGCAATTTTGCAACAAATTCCTTGATTTGCAAGCACTCATAAAGTACAACTCTTGTTTGTCAAAAATTCTTGCTTGTAATTTTGCCGATCCCTGTGCTAAAGGAAGCACAATATTTTTCCAGGGATAATAATTTAAGTCAGTACCAACCCCACTTATATGCTGGTTCTGCATGATGGTCGAAGCTGAAGATGTCACCATCCCCCCACAATCTAACAGTGTCGGGTTAGGAGGAGTCAACATTTCCCCCATGAACCTGCAGAAGTAAGCGGTTATCTTCCAAATTTCAATGTTTAAGTTGCAAAATAAAGGAAGTTATAATTTCAATTATCCCACCTTGTCATAATTATACCATTGTTACCACGATTGCGCAATGTCTGACTCGCACCATATGATAGAAAAGGATATTCATGTTTATTCCCGTGAATAAAAAAAGCAAGAGGGTTAACACACGGGGAATCGTCATATCACCTCGTGCCCACCGTGGGGTTACCGGAGATATTGCAGTGTAGTGTTGCGTATAATAGACACGTTCCTTCAATTTGGTAGAACCCACTAATCTGCTGGATTCGGGCATTGTCCGTAAAGTGCCTTTCACAATGACACAACCTACTAGTTTGCGACCAGTTTTGAACCTGTAACTTTTCGATTGAAAGTTGTCGCACTAAATCACTAGTCTAACCGGTCGGACAATATGAGAGTTTCGAACTGACTGGTTGCGGGATTTTGCTCTCAATTTTACTTTTGCCGTGAGCACTAATGTTACGTTTTATTACAGAAGTGAAATTTACGAGGTAAAATAGTCTACTGCGTAAAATACTTTAAAAATCGCAAATTGTGGCAATTTTTCTGGTGGTAATTTGCTGGTTTGTAATTGTCCTAGGATATAGGTACTTACCCGATTAGCATTACCGGCGGTCACAGGGATGGTTTATTGACCATTTAATTCTTCATATCTTAAGATAACAAATTATTCTTTCCCAGTAATGGCCCCACCCACAACGAATACATATCATATGTCCAAGGTGACAAGACTAACGTAAGTAATTTGTTTTTTTTTCCAAAAAGATCAATTTATTTGGTTGTTTGCTATGTATAGTTTTTCTTCGAATCCGTGAGAAACAAATTTTAATTTTACGCCGTTTTATTTTCTATTTTATTTCTGCGTCACGCTGGTGACAGGCATGTCCGGACACTAGGTCACAGGGTAGAAAGCGTTATCTAATCAGGTAGAAACTTTTAGGAATCCTAACTGGTGAGGTAATAGTTTGCCTTGTTTTTTTAAATTTTACAAAAAAATTAGAAAAATTCAAGTTATTCAGAAAATAAAAAATAAACAATTGGTCGATTAACCTTTTATTATTTATGGCGTTGTTTTATTATTTTCCGATAATTCAGTATTGGACATTATTATTTACTTCAAATTTCTAATACAGTTAAAGATGTGCAACATGAATCAAAGAAAAACAAAATGCCTAATTAATTTTATGTGTACCAATAAGAATACTTTGGATTGGTAACTCGAAAAGTGATTTGCTTGCAGAAATAGCGTTGCATCCTCCACATAAGATGTACCAAGAGTGATTATGTAGCCATCAGGGAACAGATCTGCTTGTAGAAACATGGAATGCAGTCAAAATGGCTTTAAAAATGGGTTGTTAACACGTGGTTTAATACTATCCAGTGGAAATTACTAAGTTTAGACTCAAAGAATAAATTTGTTACATAGTCTAAACACGGTTCTCATTTATATTTCTGCACGAACATATATTAATAAAAGCTTCACTGCAATTTAGTCATCAGTTGTCCATTTGTGCGGCTGGTTATATCATTCAGAGACGCCGGATCATCATTCAAAACCTGACGTAATCGTAAGCAATTGCTAGCCATAGTCAGATTACTCTTGTTCCCACCAAAGGTTATACCGAAGTATTTCTGCGCATTGTATGTGTTGGATAAATTGCTAATATGTTCATGCTATTCAATGGATTCCGGCAAAATACACTAAATGTCTTGACTGAGCACAGAATAAACCAGCTAGTGACTGTTTTCGAATCACAACCTTTCTGTTTACCGTCCGACTACCTACAGGAACCGGAATCCCCCTCGAACCAACCAACGACGCGAAAAGATGGTGGGTTTGGTTGGTTGATCGTTATTGGTTGTTTCTTCATCGAGGGTTTGGTGTTCGGAACTGTGAGAAGTCTTTCCATCTTCTTTATTCATTTTCAAGATGCCTTTTCCGCCACCAGCAATTTGGTAAGTAAGGATATTCGTATTTATACCTGTGAATGGACAAAACGCAATTGTATGTTTAACACACGGGCAATCGTCAGATCATGTCGCGTCGGTTACCGGAGATATTGCAATGTGTTGTGTATGATTGACACGTTGCTTTAATTTAGTAGAACCCATTAATCCGCAGAGGTTATGCAATGTAAACTAAGTGCCCTGCCCTATGACACAGGCGACTTGCTAGCGACCTGTTTCGAATCTGCAAACCTTGAAAAGGCGACACACTAACCCATCAAGCGAACCGGTCTGAGATTTAATTACATTCCAACACTTCCTTCGAAGGTATCATGGGTTCCATCTATCTCACTCGCCATGCTCCACGCTTCAGGCGTTGTGGCCAGCGCACTGAGCACGAGATACGGACCGCGACCCGTCGTGATGTTCGGTGGTCTGCTCGCTTCCACTGGATTCGCCCTCTCATCCTTCTCGACTAATATTGTGCATCTATATGTGGGAATCGGCGCAATTACAGGTTAATTAGTTGTTAAATTATGGAAACGGACAGGATATTTATATTTTATCCCAAAGACAGGGAAAACAAAAGGGGATTAACACACGGGCAATCGTTACATTACCATTACAATAGGACAAAGAAATACACAATAACAATATGCAGTTATACAGTACTGGTCGCGCTTTGACGAACACTCCTTTTTAGGGCTCAATATCGTTTGGTATTTATTAAATTTTGTTTTGCGCTTAGGTTTGGCGGCCGTGTCCCCTATATGTATATATTTAAGTATATTCTTTTATTAAATGACGCATTTTAACCACTGTTCATATTGTCGTATTTTCCTGTTCCTGTGTCCGTCATCGATTCGTTTGCTATTTTTTAATACTGGGGCAAAAAATGAATAAATTTAACTAAACTTGTTTAACTCTCACAGTTCCCACGAAAAATGTGTATCCGATTACATTTTATGTTAAATTCCGTCAATTTAAGGTATTGGGTTTGGGTTGGCGTACATTCCATCAAACGTTCTTGTTGCGAATATATTTGATGAACGACGAGCGTTGGCATTCTGCATTACCTCGACTGGAGGACCAGTTATCTCATTCGTGTTCGCCCCGCTGTTTCAGGTAATTGTGTTCCCTTTTGAAAGCTATTTTTGTCAAATTGTTTTTGTTGGCTTTTTTTCTTTTGTTCGTCAAACGCTTGACAAGGGTGACTTTGTATAATGTCTACGTAGCCTTTACAATAACTCGTTAAACGAGACATTGACGCGAAGCCCAGTACATGCTGCTTTTTACAGTAGCGAGATAGGGGAATCCCCACATTCGGAATTTGGCAAAACACTCATGTACATAACATGACCCAGACTAGTCTAATGCCACAATCGCGTAGAATTCTTTTCGTGGAATGTCACTGTAGTAAGTTGCGTATACGTACGGTCGAGTTGTCGTGTGGCCGAATGGTTAATGCGACCAATACATATAACGACTTCCAAACAAAAAAAAACGGTCCAAGTGACGAAGTAAGTCCAATATGTCATGTAAAAAGGGGCAAAAAAGGAAATACCGTATAGATCATTTTACAATGGGCAACAATCAGAGTTGTTACTTCACATCGTCAGGCGCTTGTTGCCACATATTCCTGGTATGAAGCACTGAGGATAATATCAGCGATTATGCTCGTCATAACAATATGTGGAATGGTGATGTCATCGCCCAAGGAGCCCAATGACGTAACTGACTGGAACGAGGGCGGTGAGGTGGTGGACACAACTCCTAACAGTATTGCCTTCCCCACAAGCAAGAATAGTAAGAATTTTCATTTGTTATTTGTACAGAAAAATACTATTAGCCATCTGTGCGACATTTCCTAACTCCCTTCGATACACACTTCCTCACAAATCAACCTTGATAAGCGCACCACCTGTCCATCTGTGCCACATTTCCAAAGTCCCTACCATACACATTCCCCCACAAATCAACCTTGATAAGCGCACCACCTGTCCATCTTTGCCACATTTCCAAAGTCCCTATCATACATATGTCCACACAAATCAACCCTGATAAGCACACCACCTGTCCACCTGTGCCACATTCCCAAAGTCCCTACCATACACATTTCCACACAAACCAACCTTGATAAGCACACCACCTGTCCATCTGTTCCACACTTTTAAAGTCCCTACCATACACATTTTCACACAAATCAACCTTGATAAGCACACCACCTGTCCATCTGTGTCACATTTCCAATGACCCTACCATAAGCACTTCCACACAAATCAACCTTGATAAGCACACCACCTGTCCATCTGTGCCACACTTCCAAAGTCCCTACCATACACATTTTCACACAAATCAACCTTGATAAGCACACCACCTGTCCATTTGTGCCACATTTCCAAAATCCCTACCATACACATTGCCACTCAAATTAACCTTGATAAGCACACCATCTGTATATCTGTGCCACACTTCCAAAGTCCCTACCATACACATTTCCACACAAATCAACCTTGAAAAGCACACCATCTGTCCATCTGTGCCATATTTTCAAAGTCTCCTATCCTATCCTCCTATCCTATCCTTTTCACAAAAATCAACCTTGTTAAGCACACCATCTGTCTATCTGTGCCACACTTCCAAAGTCCCTACCATACACATTTCCACACAAATCAACCTTGAAAAGCACACCATCTGTCCATCTGTGCCATATTTTCAAAGTCTCCTATCCTATCCTTCTATCCTATCCTTTTCACACAAATCAACCTTGTTAAGCACACCATCTGTCTATCTGTGCCACATATCCAAAGTCCCTACCATACACATTTCTACACAAACCAACCTTAGAATAGTGCCTTTCCATTGATTACCAAAATCTCTACCATTTTCTGTTCAAATAATTACAACCATTCATCACCTGTCTCTCCCATACAGAAATGCAAAACAAACTCGAGTCAATATCAGAAGCATCTGAGACAAGAATGATGCCAATCGATGATTTGTCTCTCTCCTCAACAAGCCAAACAAATTTAACGGTCAACACTGACGAGAAATTTTATTTTAATCGAAACAAATGGAAAAGCAAAAGTTTCACACAGAATGTCACCAGTTTGAAATGGTAAATCCACCAGTCGATATTGGGTCTTGTTTTTTGATAGAAGATAATGTAAATTGTTTTCTTAGATTTAAATGATTAGATTACAAATTTGATGTTATGTCAAGTAAAGCATTTATGCATTCTTTCTTAACCTTTTTATGTTTATTTTTAAGTCAACATCCAAATATAATATTATTCCAGTGATTTAAAAAACCAAGCAGCATAATTATATGGGCAGTCGTCATAGGATAGGATATTCATATTTATCCCCGTGAATGGGAAAACCAAGGGGGTTAACACACGGGCAATCGTCAGATCACCTCGCGCCTATCGTCGGGTTACCGGAGCTATTGCAGTGTGTTGCATATGATACAGACGTTCCTTCAATTTGGTAGAACCCATTAATCCGCATAGTACATTGCACCCATCGTCAGGTTATTAAAGAAATTGCAGTGTGTTGTTTATAATTTGGGTTCCTTTTGTTTTATCGCATTAATTTAGTCCGGCTGGTTAGTTTGGCGGTTAAGTACGTCGCCTTTCAATCGAAAGGTTGCAGGTGCGAAACTGGTCGCTAGCTAGACGGTTGTGTCCTTGGGCAAGGCACTTTACGAACATTGCCTTAACCCAGCGAATTAATGGTTTCTACCAAATTGAAGGAACATATCTATCATATACAACACACTGCAATAGCTCCGGTAACCCGGCGGTGGGCGCGAGGTGATCTAATGATTGTCTGTGTGTTAACCGCCTTGGTTTTCCCATTCAAGGGAATAAACATGAATATGCTATCCTAATCCACTAGGTTTAGCCGATTTATGATAAATGCCTTCCCCAAGTACCCAGCTGTGTATCCTGCGTCTATTTTCGATTCCAATAACATTTTGGCTTACAACCAAATAATCAACATGCTAATGGACTTAGTTAACCCATATGACTCATCAGCTTTATTTTCAACCCATTAAAAGCGAATTCCATCATAGCCTTCCCCAACACCAGAACAATTGGAAACGAACTGTAAGGTTCGATCTACAAAACACCACTGTTGCCCCTAACCACCAGGAGAATGTGCAACCAGAACCAGAAAGTGGTGAGAATATTCAACTAATTAATTCGAAAACTGAAGTTTTCTCAATTTAGTTTTAAAAGTCATCCATGTCTGTTTGTTTTTTATCTCATATCCTGCATATACAGCTGTCGTGTTTAACTATTTTAGTTTTTCTGTTTTTTAAACCTTTCTATTTTCTTTATTACTGTACGAAGGAAGCAAAAATAAACGAAACTAATAAACACAAAAATATACATTGGGGCTTTTTGGATTATGTTAGTGTAATTGGGAAATATAATTCCAGTGGATAGCCCACCCCTAGGGGATGAAAATGAATAACCAATATGGCTATATATTAGATATCCTACATATTTATGCAAAATAGGATGGAATGTTCCCTTATACCTACTCAACGACACTTGTTAGTATAACTTGTTTCGGAACAATTTTTTGAACCCACTGCATCGAACATTTTTTTATAACAGTACAATGCTAAAAAGTTGAAATGGAATTTTTTTAGATTTTTCTTACATGCAGTTGTTTCTTGTTGTTGATCAAATTTGCTTCCTCAGCCCCACCCACTCCCACTCCCAACGAAAAAAGACTCGTCATAAAGAAGAAAATTGATGAAGCGAATGAACCATCTATTACACAACAATCGGTAATACGTTCAACTGTGATTTTTCAGTTTGTTATTTTGTAATGCAGATTATGCTTATTTCCACTGCTTCAGATACAATTAAACTTTTTTGAGACATATTCTAAAACAAAAGTGATATATTGTGTGGATAATCAGACATGAGTTTTAATTTGAAAAATTAATTAGATACCATTGGGTTGGAGCAATTTAAAGTGGCTTGCTCAGGTGCACAGTATTACATCTCATGCCCACAGTCGAGTTGCTTGAACTATTACAATGTTTGGATAATCAGACATGACTTCCAATTTGGACGGTTGATAAGATACCACAGGGTTAGGATAATGTAAACTGTAAACTGGCCTTATGCTCACATTTTAGCACAGTAATACACATCATGACCACAGTCCTGCACAGTAATATACCTCATGCCCACAGTCAAGTTATTGGAACTATTACAGTATGTTTTCACTTTTGATTAAAGAAATACTTTACTGACGGCGTAGAAAAAAGCGAATATGGTGCTTAGGGTAAGTTAAATTACACCTGAGACAAAACCCGTCTGCTTTCCTCAGGGATTGCAATGGAAAATACTGAAAGAATGTTCCTTTCTTCTCTACTGTGGCGCTGGGTTATGTATTGGGGCCGGTGCATTTACCCCCAACGTGTTTATTGTCGCCCATGCTGCTTCAAGGGGATTCGTGGATTTCCAGGGGGCTTACTTGGTCTCGATAATGGGGGGTGTATCTATTGTAAGCAGGTAAGCTTAATCACATGTAATTTTTGCATGTAGTCTAAATATATTTCTTTGGTTTAAAAAAGTCCCCAAATCTAGTTCTGTGGCTTGGTTTTGTAAGCCAAAAGGTTTTGGGAGCCAAATCAGCCACCAGCTGTATGGTTGTGTCCTTTTTAACTTGACATTGAGCATAATGTAATCTGCCGTTTCTCCATATAATAATACTATCTATGTAACAACGCTTTCTTACGTATTCGCAAGAAAATGTGACGTTTACCTGTATGATAACTTTCCTGCGGTTTTCCATTCACAGGACTAAAACATAACCATTCTATCCTATATACCAGATTATCACAAACTAGTTGTTCCACAGTTTAGCAAGTGGGTGGTTTGCCACATTAAAATCTGTCAGTCTTCTCTACTTTGATGTCTTTTCTCTCCTTCTGCTCGGCATATGTTGTCTGTTATGCCCACTGGCTACCACATACATTGAGCTTGTGGTGTTTTGCATTGGTTTTGGCCTTTTCTCGGGTAAGCCAGGCGCACTGCTGTTATATATTTTGATGCATGCGTTTAGTTGAATATTAGTGCATTGAAGGGACAATTGGAAGGCAAAGTGGACAAGCCAACTAAGCCTCACAAATTGACTGACACATAATACTGCTATGATATACCTAATCAAAAGGATCTAGTGGAAATACAAAGTTTAATGTCTCTGTTGACTACAATGTACTGTATCATAGCATAGGCAACTAGACCGTATGTACGAGTGTCGAAAGTGTATAAATGACCCTTCAATATAGCACAGTGTATCGGTCCCATAAATTAGATAGAATACACTGTAATAACTGACTGTGGTCATAAGGTATTAAAGATATCCAGTGTTAAAGATGATTTTCCTCACACCCCAAGAAAAATTCAACCTACATTTCTCATATCTGGGTATTCCCCACACATGGGATATGATTTTCATGTTTATCCCCGTGAATGGGAAAACCAAGGGGGTTAACACATAGGCAATCGTCAGATAACCTCGTGCCTATCGTCGGGATTCCAGAGCTATTTCAGTGTGTTGTATATGATAGACACGTTCCTTCAATTTGGTAGAACCCATTAATTCGTTGGGTTTGGGCAATGTCCGTAAAGTGCCTTGCCCAAGGACACAACCGACTAGCTAGCGACCAGTTTCGCACCTGCAACCGTTCGAATAAAAGGCGACGCACTTAACCGGTAAGCTAACCGGCCGGACACAAATAGATCTGCTTGATACTGCTCAAGCATAATATTAACCTCGCATCTCAGGTGCTGTGATGGCACTCCCGTTCACCGTGCTTGCTGAGATCGTTGGCGTCGATTGCTTGGCCACCGGTCTCGGTTTCTTCTTCATGGTTACCAGCGTCGCTGTGCTACTTACTCCTCCAGTGGCAGGTTTATATTGTTTCTATGTTTTCTATTATTCCATACCGAGAATAAAGTCCGGGCAATTTAAATTTTCATCCACCTAGCTATTCCTAAATGTTATATTTCCAGTGTTTTTGTACCAGGCATTGCTTCAAATCCAGGACTAATGAATCTCTCAATATATTTGTAACTGTAAGCTGTTTGCATATCTGTGTTGTTAAACCGCTTCCCGCTCAAAATTAGCAATTTTAACCATCTTATACTACGATATAACACTATTTAGTCCGTTTTATGCAAGGCAGTTAAGAGAAATTGCCTGAACCCAGAAAAACCTTCTACTGTGTGTTGTCCCACTCACAGGGACAAACACTTCCCATTCTCAAACATTCCAGGTTGGATTGTGGACATCATGGGGTCGTACGATTCCATATTTTATTTATCGGGAGTCGCACTGTTGCTCGCCGCAATTATGGTTCTCATCATCGCCATCAAGTTCCAGTTGTCGCAACGCAACCGATTCCCTGCAAGCTTTGAGGTAAAACGAACATGTCCGCATGGTCGAGTGGCTGAATGGTTATCGCGACCGATACATAGACAAATTATATAAGAAATCGGTCCGAGTGACGAGCCCATCATGGGTTCGAAACTTAGATCGGTAAAAAAATACATGATTGTTCATTGTATGTGTGAGGTGAAGGTTCAAAACCAGCCACTTGCTTGTTGTGTGTCCGTGCAGATTATAGACTCTGCTCTGACACAGTGGTGTCTGGTTGATTGACATTAAATCATCTTGGTGGCGTGCAACACATTACATGGGCCATGGGTACGAGTGAGATGACAATAGTCCGGCCCGTTGGTCTAGCGGTTAAGTGCGTCGCCTTACAATCGAAAGGTTGCAGGTGCGAAACTGGTCGCATAGCTAGTCGGTTGTGTCAAACTTGGGCAAGTCACATTTAGGAGGCGTTCAACTAATTATTTTCCCTATCTCCCCAATGCAAACTGACCTCACAAAAACGACTGTCACTCAAAATCCTGACATAGGAAGTCTTAGATTTTTTCACAATTTAAAATTGAAGCTTGGATCTGCAACCTAAACTCAAAACCCTACAAAATTTTGTTTAAAAATTTTGAGCCCATACCCCTTCGTACATCGGCAACTTTTTTCCAACAAAACAGCTAGCAGATGCACATTCAACACCTTTATTTTACAAAGCACTGCTCCACGATTACAAAACTTTACAGCTAAACGAGAACACCGGCGCGCAGCCTAGCACATGCTGCTTTCAACAAAACAAACATTGGGGAATCACCACCATTGTTACTCAGCAAAACACTAGTTTAAAAACAATGACTCATGGAGGGTACCACTCGTCACATCCTGCCGTTCATAGAGGTCTTAATTGGTTATACGCCATCTTGGAAACGGTGACCGTTCCAGTTTGGTTTAAACTGTTTGAACTTACTAGTAGAGGTCATTCTGTGAGACTCCGGTCCAAATTTTAACCGTTTCGGTTGACTGCTTCGGCTATTACAGGCCTTCGACTGAAGGGTGGTCATTCTGTAGATTTCATTTGGCGACAGTGTCACTGGTGATGACTGAAACTCTTCGTACACATTAAAATTCACTGCTTGATGTTCCACAAGTTTCAGCACATTTTTTCACTGTAATTTAAAGGTTTAAAGTCCATAACCCGGGTACAAATAGTTGTTTTTGAGTAAAAAAACACACCCAATGTCACCTTTGAGCCTCTATGACCACATTTTGTCCGCCTCCACTTCTTTCACCAATGTTTGACAATCAAGGATGGTTAGGATTGGTAAGTTTTTATATCTTCTGTATGCATAAGTGTCCAACAACACCTCTAGGCCTTCACACCTGCCCAAAAATTGAAAAATATGAAAAAAAGGTACACATGTGGATACCAAGAGGAGTACATTTTTCAGTCCTATATCACAAATCGGATTAACAGTCTGTATCGAAAGATTGTCTGGTATTTATAAAAGCCATTCGAAGTTAGGTTCTTGAAAAAATATCCGAACGACCCTCTACCGGAGTGAAAATAACCAAAAATGAGAAAAAATGACTAATTAATTACTTTGCTAATTAGCATAAGTAATTAAGTGTAAGATTTTAGACAAACAGTTGACTAGTAACATTTATCCACACTCAAATTTCTATAAATTTGGAGATTTTGGCAAAAAATTCAAAATAGCCCGTTTTTCATTTAGGAGGCGTTCAACTAATTATTTTCCCTATCTCCCCAATGCAAACTGACCTCACAAAAACGACTGTCACTCAAAATCCTGACATAGGAAGTCTTAGATTTTTTCACAATTTAAAATTGAAGCTTGGATCTGCAACCTAAACTCAAAACCCTACAAAATTTTGTTTAAAAATTTTGAGCCCATACCCCTTCGTACATCGGCAACTTTTTTCCAACAAAACAGCTAGCAGATGCACATTCAACACCTTTATTTTACAAAGCACTGCTCCACGATTACAAAACTTTACAGCTAAACGAGAACACCGGCGCGCAGCCTAGCACATGCTGCTTTCAACAAAACAAACATTGGGGAATCACCACCATTGTTACTCAGCAAAACACTAGTTTAAAAACAATGACTCATGGAGGGTACCACTCGTCACATCCTGCCGTTCATAGAGGTCTTAATTGGTTATACGCCATCTTAACGGACATTGTCTGAACCCAGCGGATTAATGGGTTCCACCAAATTAAAGGAACAAGTCTATCATATGCAACACATTGCAAAATAGCTCCGGTAACCCGGTGATGGGCGCGAGGTGATCTGACGATTGCCCATGTGATAACCCCCTTGATAAACATGAATATCCTATCCCTATCCTATCCTCTCCTAATAACACTCCAATTCTTTTAACTGATTTTCCTTTAAAGTGGGAAATCTTGTATAAATATTTTAACTTTTCCCACGTAAAAAGGATCTTTATGTCTTGGTTGGTTTCTAGTATTAGTTCTTGCACCATTGTATTCAAGTTCAACGTATTTTTACAAGTTTTATCCCGTGGGTTCTTCACTTAGTTTTAAATGCCATGCTGATATGAAGCTGTAACGTTAACCATTCCACCACACAACCAAATAAAATATATTTGTTCCTAGAATAAAACTACTCGAAGAACTTCGATCATGAGTTCGATATTCACCGACGGCTCTCCTATTGATCTCTATGAGCTCTATTTGCAAGGTGAGTTAAATTTCATGCTATCTGTTCTTCAACCAAAAGGTTTGCAGTTCTGAACTGGTCTCTAGCTAGTCAGTTGAGTCTTTGGGCAAGGCACTTAACGGAAATTGCCTGAACCAAGCGGATTAATGGGTTCTACTAAATTAAAGGAACGTCTATCATATGCAACACACTGCAATAGCTCCGGTAACTCGACGGTGGCTGCGAGGTGAACCCCTTGGTTTTCACATTCCATAAATATCCTATCCTATGCATATTGCATAGCTATTTTATTTCAATACTTTCGTTTGTGGATACTTTAAGATTTAATATTTTGTTATTTTAATATATTAACTCGATTGTTTCGTCATACAGACCAGAAGAACGTCAACAACATCCGGGTTCCTCCTTCAATTGCTGTTTCGAGACTAAGACGTCAAAGCATTTTGTGAAAATTATTGATGTTTGCTTAATCGTAGTATGTGTAATAAAATTATGTGGACAAAGATGTTTTATTGTGTGGGGAGCAATAAAGTTATATGGTCAGAAACGAGGTTAGATTGGGACCAGCAGGGTTTCAAATAAGATGCGGCGTGACACGAGTATTCGTTAAAATACAGTCAAATCTCGTAACTATTTCACCTTTCCACAAGGCCAATCTCGCTATTATACAATATTCGATCATTAGTATAATATAGCTGTTTCATAAACCCTCGTTACCATCCCACCCTTCTACAGTACAATATACTGTAGCCGTTTTACGGTTCCGTGTTACCATGCCTCTCTTATTAGCTTACTATGTCATTTTACCTTGGTCCCGACAGGTGGCATGTAGTAACGATATTTGACTGTATCCCTCTTCTACTCTAGGTTTGCTTCAGCTATTGTGGTGTTTTGTATCTCCTGTTTTTGTTTCAACCCACCGTTAAGTAAATTGTCCCAAGACACTGTCGACTTAAATAATGGAAAGTTTCATTCCAAGACCTTCGGTTGATGTCATAAGCTGTAGCAGAACCAGCTAGTAAGATAAGAATTTCAAAATGATTAGTTTTATTTGAATATCTCAAAATTAATATTGATAAACAATGGTGATTAAGTAAGTGCATTTAGATTATAGGGAAGAGTACATAAAAGTTAAAATTCGCAAAAGTAGTTACGTTTAAAGTTTATAAACTGGTTACAGGACGGTTTGAGTTAAAACTAAAAACACCATTAGTTAACTATTTATTGGCCTTAGTTTCTAACCAATGATAGCCTCGTTGCTGAAACCGTTTTTGTATGCAAGTCAGTATTGCATCGGTCGCGTAAACCGTTCGGCCATTACCCAATTGGTTTAGTTTATTTTGGAAGGAAAATCTGGATAACAGTTATCCATCGCGACCCCATTAAGCGCTTTTTTCGTGAACTAAATTATTACAATCTCAAACAAGATTTAAAATTAGGAATTTTGGGCCGGAACTTCGCAAGATTTAGGAAAAACGGAAATTTTGAGAAAAACTGGAAAACAACCCCGTCACACCGCTCATAGAAAACTTGGTAAACGCTTTGTAAAGCCCGAAGCTGCTCAGTATCAAGATGGCGGATAAGGATAGCAGTGTTTCCCGTTTTATTTTCTGCATAACTGGATGATCGCTTACTTCATCAAGGTATCCGCCTCTTGCATTTTTGTGCGGGAACGGTAGGTCCGGGACTTCAGCCCCCAGAAACTTGCAAAGAGGGGTCCAACCTTCTGAAACTTTGTAAACCAGTAGTTGGTCCTTTGGCGCGTTCTGTATAGGGAAACAGAATTATTATTGTATATTGAAGAGTCGACAACATTACTCCATTTGTGTTTTCCCATTAATGGAAATAAAAATTAATATTATACAATCAAGTTAAAATATCCATCTAATGCGCTGATTACAATTGATTTCCGTTAAGCACCATCACATTAATGCAAAGAATTGTCGCAATAAGTATGTCTTTTACATCGGGGACATATACTTGAATAATGTTCATCTATACGCAGAAGAACATAGTTGTGTTATTTATTCTTACATTAAAGAACGAAAATAATATAAAAACGACAAATCATACATTTTATATGTGTATACTGTTGTTTAACACATTTAAACTTTAAATACGGTTACTTGTCATATTTATACATGCACCCATATAGAAATACCGTAAATACTCTAAAGACAACAATATAGTTTCTGTTTTTTGTTGTATTTTTTAACCAAGCCAAATATGTATTTTTTAACCGAGCAAAATATCATGTTTAGCTACTTATTCTGACCGATTTTGTATAGTACCGGTGTGTGTATCGGTCCCGTTAACCATTCGGCCACACGATCGTACAATATTGTTCCTTTTGTAGTAAACCTTAGCAAAACACATTAATTAACTACAGCAACTTAAGGTGTCTTGTCTAACGACATAAGCGACTGATGAGCAGATATTTTTGCATAAGCAAACTTATTTTGTTTAATACAAACTTACGTGCATTACGTAGCTGTTACTGTGTCGGAATTCTCGTTTCCATTGTATTTCGTTCATAGGTATGCCAAATTCTATGTCCACTGAAAACGAAATAAATATTTTTTTTATATTTATGCACTTTTTTAAATTTTAATTCAGGACGACCGATTAGCTTGATGGGATATAACCTCGTGCGTCGCCTTTCAGTCGAACGGTTACTACTACTGTGAAACTGGTCGCTTAAGCTAGTCGGTTGTTTTCTTGGTCAAGGCACTTAACAGTCATTGCATGAACCGAGTGGAATAATGGTTTCTACAAATTATAAGAAAAGTCTTAATCATACACAGCGTACTGTAATATCTACGATAACCCAACGATAGGCGCAGGTAATCTGGTGATTGCACATAAGATAACTCACATGCGTTTTCCCATCCACGGGGATAAACACAAGAATCCCATACTAATACTTGACTTGTTTAAATACTGTTTGTTTCGTCAACTCACCAAGTCGGTTAACAAAGTTGTTGTATCGTCTTCCAGTTGGGGAGATAGTGGTCATTACTCTGTATGCAGTGTTGCTCAATATAATGTTAATTTGGTTACGTATGCTTTTCCACCATGCATCTTCGTCACGAATTGTTAAAATAATCTGGAAACACTGTGTGGTAAAGCGAAGCCAGGTCTAAACTACATAGGATAATGATTAATATGACATGAACATTTAAAAAAAGAAAATTCTCAAGACATAAAATATGTAATACTAATATTTATCTCGAAGCTTACTGGAAATATAGTGGCTTTACTACACGGGAAATTGTAAGACTGGCCTGGTAACAAAAGTGATTATTGTGTTTCAAAAACGATGGGCTACATTTTTTTGTATAACCCATTAAACCACTGGGTTCAATCAACATCCACTAAAGGCTCCTTCCGAGAACACAACCATAGAGCAAGCCTCAGATTCGATCCTATCACCTTTCGGTTGACGAATAATAACAAAGAACGAATGTTGTCGGGAAAATAATGCTGTAGGCCTACACAAACTATATATAATGCTGTACACAAAACAAAATAATGTATGGAAAATAATGATGTACACAAACTGTATATTCCACTTTATTTGACTTTTTAGTTTTTAATCGAGAAAAAGCGTCGCAGAAATTGTTAAATAGTTAAAAGTGGTTGCGACTTAAAAGTTTAAAATCTTAAAAACAACTAAAAAGTCGTGTTGTAGTACACACCTTCATATCCGGAAACGCCTTTAATATTTCTTCCCAATAGAAGAACATGGGCCCGTCAACCCCTACATCCACATCTTTATACATTTCTTTGAAGTCTTCAACTTGACCTTTCCCGTCCCAAAACCGGTGCCAGTGGTCGCAATGAAGCTCAAAATGATCCAAAATGTCGAATACCTTGTAACCGAGTATGTTACACGCGGCGTGCATGGTCTTAGTACCGGTTTTCGGAAGTCCAGCTATGATTATCTTCATTGTAATGCACTTGGTATCACAACGGCTCTGACGTTGTCTGAGAAATTCGAAACTTTTTAAAATGTACGTTCGTGTGGTCGAATGTTTACCGCTGCCGATAAATATACCGATTATTTATATAAAAATCGGTCTGGATTACAAGCCGTGGATTAATGGTTTCAAGCAGAATTAAACGAACGTCTCTATCATACAGAACACAGCGTAATAACTTTGGTACCCGAAAGGGGGCGCGAAGTCGATTGACCTGTGATAACACTCTTCACTATTCACTAGGTAATCTAACAACTGCCCGTGTGATAACTCCATTTTTCTTTTCCCATCATTGAGATAAACGTGAATATCATATCTTATAACACTCTCTGGCAAATTCTCCACGATGTACTTCAAATAAAATAACAATAACTAAAATTACAGATAAACTGGTGAAAACTAGCACTTATTAATATAACACCAAACTATGTCGATCACTTAATTATAACAACTATTTACACCAACTAGAGTAAGGTTAGTTAAGCCTTAAGGCACTTCATGTCCTACCGCTTCCTATTATTTCTACAAACCACATCAGAATGATTTAGCTTAGGTTTGGACAAATAAAGTTAATAATTGAAGAGATTTCTGACGTGTTTTATTTAATGATAGGCCTATGTATAAGGTTTATTGCGAACATTACATTACAATAACAGTTTTACAATGTGTGTTCGGCATTACAATGCATTTGTGATAAATCGCTATTTTTACAATACGCGAAGACGCATTTTAGAAAAAGTTTCCATATTACATCTATGGTACGATAATCGCCATACTCATTTATTAGTATCCTCGCCGAGCAGTATGAATAGCATCGCGGTTATCGCTATATTATCGAAGCCCTCGTTGTAACTAATGTTTATATCAAAGGTCCTGCTTCGTGTTTTCATCGTGGAAACAAAAAATAAACTAAACCAAAAAAGAATGAGACAATTCATGAAGTGAAAAGAAGAAACTAAAAATATTATAAAAATAAATAAATCACGGAATGATGGAAATAAATAATATTCGTTTAAATTCAAAACAAATCAATTTTCTGTATATAAGGTGGGCAGCGACAATCAAGACAGCAATGATTGCTTAAATAAAACACGCTCACTATAAAAATGAATGATAAAACTAGGAGAAAAGTAAAAGGAAACATGAAAATAAAGTGAATCAAATAAAACCTCAGTTACTACGAACTGTTTAGTGCAATTATTAAAACGTTCTGTACACCGCCCGATGGATGTTGCAACATAACATGATGCATTGTAGGTTATGTATATATAAAAACCCCTTAGTTTCGCATTAACCCGTTAATTTATTCAGTTTCCGAAATGTTTTTAACGGCCAAGGTTCGAACCCATAATGGGCTTCTAACGAAGAAAAAATTTTGCATATGAATCACCGCGTTAACCATTCGTCCACCCTAAAGTAGCAATTTAAGCAGTTTGTAATAAAGTGGCTTGGTGGAGTGAAAGCGACTTCGACGGCCGGCACACCAATACGCAATGACGCATAAGTAGCATTGAAATATTTAATCTTATTGTAAGTAACCAAACAGCTTCTACTAATCGGCTCGCATTATTAGAGCAAAGCACCGGATTAACGCGCAACTTGTACAAATATGGAAGTTGAATTATTTAGAAACGTTTTCTTCGGTTCAGAGCAAGGAAAGCAAAGTGAAACGAAATACACCAGGCAGTCGGAGTGCAAAGCATAGGTGCAGGTGGCGAATGCTGTTGATCATCGAACCATGTCAACCAATAATCATCCGATGATCTCTGATGACGTAGTAGAATGTACCAATGACGTAGTCAAGAGTCCGGATGACGTAGTAGAATGCTCCAATGACGTCACGAAGTGGAACAACGTATTCGCGAAGAAGCCACAAATTAAGGAGGTTGAAAATGGCGAGTTGTTTGCCGGGTATTCCCCATGGATGGGTATTCCCCATGGATGGGTAGTTGCGTTGTACGAGGGCGGGAACATGCTTCAATTGGGTGGAAGATTTCAAATTCGCCCCACTGAACCCATGCGCGCTGTTCCATTGCCCTTGTTTTGCCGACGCAATGGATATTTCCATTGCAATAACTTTATGTCTAATAATATCTTGAAGTTTAGATTAAAAAGCAATGATAGACATATGTGGGGAGTAACCCGGGGAAATTCCCTTCCGTGGAAGGATAGAAATCCACCATTAGCCGATCAAAGGATTCACCTGAGTTGGTTTTACCAGTAGATGTTCTCGTAAACTAACCCTCCGCGGCCAAATAAACCCGACTTCGAAGACTGTGTGGAAAGTCCAATAGTATTCAGTCATGTACTGGAAACAAAGGGTCACCGAAATATAACCAGAATATGTGAACTATCATCCCATGTGATAAATATTGATCTATTTTAACTTATTTGTTAAATTTAGTTATACGCATTTCGTCAGGTTAGTTCGAGGAGTGTAATGAGTTTCCATTAGTGCGACAGATTAGAGATTTTTATCCGAAGGGTTGGGAAACTAGTCGCTAGCTAGACGGTTTTGTCATTGAGCAAGGCACTTAACGGACATTGCCTAAACCCAGCGGATTAATGGCTTCTACCAAATTAAAGGAACATATAAATTATACACAACACACAGCAATAGCTCCGGTAACGCGACGATGGGCGCGAGGTGATCTGACGATTGCCCGTGTGTTAACCCCCTTGGATAAAGATAAACATCCAACCATAGCAGCCACATAACCACCTCACCCCCATCCAGACCAGGAGTCGGATGACGAGGAAGACGACAAATACAAACCACGGGAAGACAAGGGAGTGATCCTCCATTACAGCAAGTCCAAAGTGACGTGGGATTGGATGATCCTCATGCTCACCACGTATACCTCGGTGGTGGTCCCGATGGTGGCGTCGTTCCGTATTTCATCACGAAGGTGGGGGTTGGTGGGGGTGGGGGGTTCGGTCCTCGTCCTCGCCACACCAGATATTCTTCATAAAATATTATGTCAAACACGGGCTTTCCAGTGTTAACTTACATCATACATTGGCAATGATCCTGGGACCAGCTAATACGAAACAGTTGATGACGTCACCACAATGAACTGTCGCTTTAAGGTCGTGTGGCCAAATGATAAACGCGACCGATACATTTACCGATTTACAAACAAAAACGGTCTTAACAACGAGCCCATTATGGGG
>CH002481.1:164069-179292 GCA_000149265.1 Ciona savignyi
GACCGTTTTTTGTATAAGAGTCGGTATATGTATCGGTCGCGTAAACCATTTGGCCACAATCATTTATTCAACACCATGTATCATTTCAACCCCCCCCCCCCTTCCCCACAGCACCGCATGGTTGGTCGTCGACTCCATGGTTGACGTTTTCTTCTTCGCCGACGTCGTCGTCAACTTCAGGACCAGCTACGTGGGAAGTGGTGGTGAGTTTCACTCAGTCTGATATCTGTGTCATACACGTTGCAATATTGACCTTTCAACTTCCAGCCACGGGAATACACATGTAGCCTACATACCCGCATCTTGTGTAGAAGGAAGTCACAGTTATTCTTCATAATTATCCATGTAGTTTGCAATGTTTCGCAATCCGCCTTCAATTATGTGTATTTTATAAAAAAAAGGTTATTTTGTGCTAATCGGCCGTAAAGTAACACTTCCAGTGATTTGTATTATATTTTCACCGATTGATTCCTTGGTTTCGATCGAAGTCCAACCAACCATGTTGATACAGGATCCATGGTGACCGATCTCCGTAAGATCCGAATCAACTACGCGAGGACTTGGTTTCCCATTGATATCCTCTCGTGTCTTCCATACGACGCATTGACCATTGCTGTGGGGGAGATCAGTCAAAAGGTGAAGTGGTTGAACTTACATATCTTTTCCCAGTTTAAGGTTCGGAACCATGGTGGGCTCGTCCCTAAAACATTTTAATATAGTTGTTCATGTATTAATCGCGTTAACCATTCGCCCGCGCAATAGAACTAGACTTTCATTTTTCGATTACCAGCTAACAGCTTTATTTAAGAACCTTAGCGTTCTGCAAAATGGACTTCCACCATTTACTATATTTGTATGATTTGGTGGCGCAGACATTACTTCATTTGTCCGGCCGGTTAGTCTGGCGGTTAAGTGCGTCGTCGCCTTTCAATCGAAAGGTTGCAGGTGCGAAACTGGTCACTAGCTAGTCGGTCGTGTACTTGGGCAAGGTACTTGTCTGAACCTAGCGGATTAATGGATTTTACTAAATTGAAAGAACGTGTCTATTATATACAACACACTGCAATAACTTCGGTAACCCGACGGCGGGCGCGAGGTGATCTGACGATTGCCAGTGTGTTAAACCCCTTGGTTTTCCCATTCACTGAGATAAACATGAATATCCTATCTACAAGTACGGTCATGTGAAGTAATGGTTAACGCGACAGATACATATACATAGTTGCATACAAAATAAACGGGCTTAGCAACTAGCCCATCCTGGGTTCGAAACTAAAAAAAGCATGTGGAAATCTATGGAAACCATATTTCATTGCGCATGGGCGTAAGATAACCGGTTATTCCCCAGGAATTGTCGTATCTGCTGAGCATCTTAAAGACATTCCGTCTTCTAAGGATGATTAGGATTGCAAGGGACATGGATAGATACTTGGAGCACGCGTGGGCGACTCTCATTGTCCTGGTGGGTGCTGTGAATAAACAACATTGTTTTTTTTGTATTTGGCGACTAAAACACGAAATTAACATCAAAAAACGATAATTTCAATCATTTTTTTGTGACGTGATTATTCATCTGAATACCACACGCTCACAGTCGGGCTTCTACACCACATTCCATGGAGACATCCGTTTGGTTGATCCTTGTATTCCACCAGGTTTGCCTCATTCTACTTATTTGTCACTGGATGGCGTGTGGATGGTACATCGTCACCCTCTACAGCACCGCTCAGTATTTTCACGCAAAGATGACGCTCGAATCTACGTCACTTCCGGCGCCAGCACAAGCGCAAAGAACGACGGAGAATTTCTTTGCCGACCTCAGCACGAATGACGTCAGCTGGAATATTGATAACGTAGACAATTATGATGATGACGTTACTGGTATGTATATTAATCGTCAATATTAACACAATGCAATAGCTCCGGTAACATGACGGTGGTCGCGAGGTGATCTTACGATTGCCCGTTTGTTAACGCAACATCCACAGAAAATACCAAGTTTTAATCTCATTAGATGTTAGAACCACAGTCGATAAAAATATGAATATCCTATCTAACCACCTTGAAGGATAAGAAACAATGAGACGGAAAATAAAAACCTCTCCTTACTTAAGGCTATTACGCCCTTATATACAGCTAATTGATGCGATGAGCAAATAAAATCTATTTCCTTACCGTACACAACACACTGCAATAGATAACCCAAATAGTAATCTGACGGTTACCCGTGTGACGTCACATCATTCCCGGTGTTAACATCCTCATCCAATCTTCCCATTCAAGCTGAAGCTGCCATCCTCTCCACCAATCAGCATCTTCCCCCAACCACGTGGTTGATACGAATATCCGATGATCCCGACTGCCCTCTCGTGTTCAATCGGACGACAGGTCGGTGCTGGATTATGCTGCAATATGACATGCGAACGACGTTTATGATGTCAGAATACAAAAACATTTGGTCGTGACAACTCCGTGCGTTATATTGAATATATTTTGTAACAACCAAGTCGTTTGTTGCTCAATTATTGCAAATTTTATTTAACAAAACAATCTCTTGTTGCAACAAGCTTCAGGTAACGAAACACGCATCTTCCTGCGAATCTCGGGTTTTTAAATAAACAATTCTAGACTGCGACTTTAACCACAAGACCAGGGTGATAGACACGTCACTCATGTATGATTTAACCACTAGACCAGCGATACATACGTCACTATGATTGACAGGAACGCTACAAGGGGGACCGACCACTCGTAGATGTTACATCTTGTGTCTGTACTTCACCATGACCAGCGTCATATCGGCCGGGTTCGGTAACATAGCAGCTGATACCACACTGGAGAAGATTTATTGCATCTTCATCCTAATGATGGGAGGTAGGCGGGTTGGATGAGGTCACAACAACATATCCACCTGCATAAACCCCATGATATTCCAGGGATACTTTACGCCGCTATACTCGGCAATGTGACCAACATTCTGCAACAAATAAGCAACAAACACCAGGACTTCCACGACCAGATGAAATCCATCCGAGACTTCGCTTCCCTCTACGAGCTCCCACCGATACTCTCCGAGCGAATATGCGATTACGTCTCCTTCACCCGAGTTATCTCGCATGGTATCGACGAGGAAGCGGTAAGCTTA
The DNA here is from genome assembly GCA_000149265.1 of Ciona savignyi. Classification (NCBI taxonomy): domain Eukaryota; kingdom Metazoa; phylum Chordata; class Ascidiacea; order Phlebobranchia; family Cionidae; genus Ciona; species Ciona savignyi. The sequence goes on from CH002481.1 coordinate 167,215, forward strand.
ATTACCGGGATTCCCCACCGGGATTCCCCCAGCAGCGCCACTATATCAAAGATCATTTGCGTTTATCGCTGTCTGACGACATAGTTTATTTATTGATGTTTCTACCATGAAAAGACGAAACCTTTGATGGAAATTTTGAAAACGAGAAAAACGACATGCAATATTATTCGTTTTATGACGCAATAATGGCCGGTTAACAGTTTATGTTTATAACAAAGCCGCGTCGATATTTTTCTTACATTTTTTTAAACTATATTTTTTAATGAGGTGCTATAACAACTGTAGTTTCGCCGTTTCTTTATAGCTTTCTCTGCTGAATGATTATAACCCCATTCATAACCCCATTCATAAACCCATATATAACCCCCATTAATAACCCCCATTCATAACCCCCATTCATACCCCCCCCCCACACAACCCCCCTCACACAACCCATCACCTCCCCAGGTATTAAGTTTGCTCCCCGAATACAAGCGCTCGGAGATATGCGTCCACATGCATCGAAGACTGCTTCTCTCGCAGCCCATCTTCACCTCGTTGGATGAGAGCGGCTTGCAGCATGTGGCTCGGCGGTTGGAGCGCGTGTGTCTCGCCCCCGGGGAGATCGTATGCGACCGGGATGAGTTGGTGGATTGTGTCTACTTCATCATGGGAGGGAATGTGGAGGTTGTGTGGGAGGGAATGCTGGTCGGACTGCTCAGTGAGTTTGTGTGGTTGATGGAATATAACATGGTGGGTTAAGTAGGAGGGTTTTGCTCTCGATATTTACCCTGACCGCTTCCTACACAGATGCTCCTTGGACAAATATACAAATAAGTTTGATATAATCGACAAATAAATGTATTTATAACACGCTTAAATTACACGTCACAGCCGTAGTTATACTAAAAAAAACTAACATAATAGGATAGGATAGGTTAGGATAGGATATTCATGTTTATCCCCGTGAATAGGAAAACTAGTGGGGTTAACACACGGGTAATCATCAGATCACATCGCGCCCACCGTCGAGTTACCCGAGCTATTGCAGCGTGTTGCGTATTATTCACACGTTCCTTCAATTTGGTAGAACCCATTAATTCACTGGGTTCAGGCAATGTCCGTAAAGTGCCTTGCCCAAGAACACAACCGACTATAGCTAGCGACCGGTTTCGCAACTGCAACCTTTCGATTGAAAGGCGACACACTTAACCGCTAGACTGACGGGCCGGTAATATATATTAATGGTAATTTCAAAATCGAGGCGTGAACTAATGCTATCACTTCCAATCCTCCAAACTTGGATCGAACTATTCCCAGCGAAGGGAGATACATTCGGGGTCGATGTGTGGGGTGAGAGCGGGGGGAGGAAGAGTGGAGTGATGGTGAAGGCGCTCACTTACGTCGACATCGACGTCATCAGCGGGGAAAACTTGGACGAAGTCGCGAAGACGTTGCCATCGATCAAAGCTTTGTTCGAACACAAAGTTCAGTTGACGTTCAGCGTGGCGAATGAGGTCAGTTGATGGGTGTTACTTTGGGAGTGGGGCATTGGCTGTGGAATATTGGTCGTGGTTGGATAACCTCGTGCTCACAGTCTACTGTTTTACCCCAGCGACTTTCCCAACAATACAACCACCAATGGACTGGTTTCGATCCAATAAACTATCGGTTTCTTGCACATCGTGGACAACCAATCGTGACTCACGATCGAGCAGCAAGTGGTTCAGGGTTATCGACCACGAAACCCCTAAGTTGAGGGTTCGAACCTCAAATTCCCCCCTTGGTTGACCCATCACCGCCAACCACACACAGCTTAACCTGAGGTCGATGGAATCGGTCCAATGGGAGCGCGACGCAGCCACAAACCCCCAAGTGGCGAAGAAAGTGAAGAGATTGAAAAGATGGCGGAACAAGATTCAGGTGGGTGGTGTCGATATTGAGTGGGTTCGATTTAATTAGAATAGAAAAATAATATGCAAGTATGTTCGTGTGGTCATATGGTTAACGCGACCGATACATATACCGACTCTTATACAAAAAACGGTCCTAGTGACGAGCCATTATAGGTTCGAAACTTGGCTCGGTTAAAAATAATAATAATATGCGACCAGTTTGGAATCTGTAACCTTTCGGTTGAAACGTGTCGCACTAACCCGCCAGACTAATTAAGCGATCGGATATTATTGTCAACTTATGCAAGACCTTCTGACGTTTTCTCCCGTCGAAGAATATTTATTTCCATCCCGTTGAATGGGACAACGAAATAAACACATCAGATAAACCTCATACCCACTACGTCATAGGTTCGAAAACAAAGAAGCGAAACAATCGAGAATTATCCATCTCGGGGAAGCCCCGTCTTCAGTACAGGGTATGTGTCATGTCATTATACAATTGTTGGTTGGAAATTCGGCTGCTGGTTCGTCCGTTAAGTCTTTACGAGAGGTATTCATGTTTATTCCTTTTGAATGGGAAAACCAAGGGGGTTATTACACGGGAAATCGTCAGATAACCTCGCGCCCACCATCGGGTTACCGGAGCTATTGTAGTGTGTTGTACTTTTGACACGTTCCTTCAATTTAGTAGAACCCATTAATCCGCTGGATTCAGGCAATTTCCGTAAAGTGCCTTGCCTAAGGACACAACCGCTAGCGTCTATAGTTCGAATCTGCATAATTTCGGCAAAAAGGCAACGTACTAACCTACCACACACTCACCCAACAATCAATCTCTGCCCGAATCCACTGGGTTGAATTCATTAAACAAATAGTAGCATTGTCTCCAATGTGCTTGACATGACGTAGTTGCAAACTGCTCTATGACGAGATAATCGCTTTGTGAACAGAGAGGAGACGAATGAGAAATCAACGTGGGAGATATTGAAGACGAGGACAGAGCGCGCAATGAAGTCGATTCGATGGTCGCTGAGAGTTTGCACCCTCATACACGGAGGGGGGTACTTGGCAAGACAGGAAGTGAGCAAACCGTTAAAAGAAGTCCCGATAAAACCCAAGCATTGTCGGAGGTGCGGGAAGAAAGACGGGAGACCAACGAAACAGAAGCAAAATAAGGTTTTTCCAAAAAGAAAGAAAATTCAAGTAAAGCTGGAAGCACTTAAGCAATTGGAACTGATGGAAGATTTAAGAGATAAATATGAAGATGATTCTCTCATATCTGCTCCTTGTTATAATGTGGTTGATGTAGGTGGGAAGGCTAAGCTGGTGAAATGTGGAGTGGTTCGTTTCACACTGGAGGGGCGGGCGTGGGAGGAAATGCAACTTCCCGTCGGAGCAAAACAAGCTTTGAACAGTTTCCTTCAATTCAAAACCAACGTCGAACGAGACTTGAACGAGACAGACAAGAAATTGTCACTGATTGAAAATCTCATCGGTGATATACTTTTGAAGATAGAAAAAGAAGCTACTTATTCCTACAACTGATGCGCAACCAGGTCTAACCAAATCGTAGCATTATGTTTCGTCGGTGATCGAATTTTGTTCTTTATTCCATGACAGATGAATAAAAACGGTAGAAATTGAAATGTTAAATACAATTTTCAGGAAAAATCAACGGAACGGCAAATAGAAATGACACATTATTACTGTTGTAATAAATGTCATATTTTGTATTTAACAAGCATATTTTAGGTAATACAACTCTTGTGTGGGCACAAGATAATGGGGGGTAGGGAGTTGAGGAAATTGCTTGTTGATGCAGAGCGGATGTGACGTTGCATCTTCCATCTGTTGTTTATCCCTGGAATATCTTTAACTCAGAGACTTCTAGTTTTTAGGGTTAAAACTTTTGAGTTTTTTGTTAAAAACATTATCTCGTATCTTTCGCATAGGTGATTAGTTTCCGTACATTTATGCAAATCTGCCACAATTGTCCATGGTTCGGTTTATAGTTTATTTTTATCCCAGTGATCACTAAATAAGCGACACGCATGGGAAACACTAGGTCACATGGTATTCCTCACCACAGGACGCGACCTCCTTAAAATAATGAGTTAAAACATCGGTTGAGCAAAACGTGTTTGTAGCACTTTGCTGATGTCCGGAGCCTATGGCTGGTATAGTGGGGCAGGAAGGGGGGGGAATGAGGTTGGAAAGTGATTAAAAGAAGCGTTTCGGCTGGAATGGTTAATTTTTTAAACTTTTGTTGCTTTGAGATCATTTCGTTACTCGTTGGAAGATGAAGAAAATAGTTTTGATTATATTGTTTCTATGTGTGATGACGGCGTGAAAACAGACTGGGCACTGATAAAATGTGATAATAATGTATTACAACTAATTAAGTTTTATTTTTAATTAAAAAATTGGGGGCTCGAGTTGAACACTGTTTTATTATAGTACCACCAGCACGAAAAACAGCATTGCACTTCCGTTGATATTAATTACTAAAAAGCCCCGAGAGATAGAGAATAAAACGAGTGTTAAAATAGCAAAGCAAAAAACACAATAACAAGATGAAAATGGTATAAACTAAATGCGAAATAAAAGTGATCTATGTATAAAACGGTGTACAAAGAGGTTTCTAAAAGTGTATAAAAGTTGTATAAAACAAGACATAACAAACGAGCCCATGCTTATTACATGCTGTTATTATAATAGTGGTAATAGTGCATTATATTACCCGCCCTAATATATTTCCCTTTGTTAGCTTTAGGAAATGGTAACACGTCAATTAGAAAATACCTCAACGAACCTTTAACATTATTTTTTGTTCCAAGGCGAAAAATAATGTGACCAAATTAGGTACATTGCATCAACGGACACTTCGCTGAAAACTGAAACTCGTTTAAACAGTATCGTTCATTCGTATGTTAAGGGATACTGGCAAACGTAGTCGAACAGACTCGAACATGGCCAGTCGTGCCAATCTCCCGGGGAAGTTGTTACGATATGAACAACACAATGCTCTTTCCCAGGATTCGGTTGGCCTGGCGCCCATAAGTTGAACGAGTTGGAGAAAAGTGAGCCATCGCTTAAATACAAAATGAATATTTGTTCTTCGGTATCCAGGGAAATAGAGCGTCGGACTTACAAACCAAAGACATTTTTACTTAAATTGAACCAATGGATTCTGATGGAGTCATGGACTTATACAATTAAGCATTTTATGTAATAAGTTTATACAATGTAAGCATATAAATAAGATTTATGTTTATCCACATCCACCGTCGGAATATCTGAGCTATTGCAGTGTGTTTTGTATAATTCACACTTTCCTTCACTTTAGTAGTACCAATTAATCCGCTGGGTTCAGGCAATGTCCGTTAAGTGGCTTCCTCAAGGACACAAGGTCTAGCCAACGACCAGTTTCGAAACTGTAACCCTTCGACTGAATAGCGATTATCTAACCCACCACGCTAATCCGGAAATCTTCGCAACGAGATTATGTGTATTCAACCTAGTGAGGCTGATTATTACACAAAGTTCGATCAGTCAACACATTGTTTGGCAATGTTCATTGGCATTTTTACCTGTACACAAATGTTCCCGGTTTCTGTCTATCATCAAGTCCGATAAAGAATTCTGTGTGACCAGGCTTGCCCATCTGTAACGCAGGCTAGATTAATATATCTCATTTTTATCCACAGGCCGTGTGTTAACCCCCTTGTTTTTCCCATTCACGAGGATAAAACATCTAATATTCTATCGTTACCTCGGCAATTAACTTAGCAATTGAGTTGCTTTTAACGGCGGCCAATCTCCCTTCCCTTGACCCACAGTCCAAAGCTCCATCGGTGTAATTTCTTTTTGTGTACACGGCCTCGTAGCAAATACTTCCAAGTTTACGACCGTACCTACAGCCTGAAATAAAGATGTTTACCTAAAATCCGTGCAAGAAAAGGTCTGCTGGATAATACGGTTAGCGTGGTCGAAACTGGTCGCCAGCTAGTTGGTGTGTCATTGGTCTAGTCACCTAACAAACATTGCATAAACCCAGTGGTATAATGAGTTCTACTTAATTAAAGGAACGTATGAATCATTCACAACACATTGCAATATCTCCGTTATCCCTATGGTGGGTGATCTGACGAATGCTGGTTAAGCAGTGAAAAAGTATTTTTAAGTATACAATACGTGCAATAAACAAACAAAATCGATATGTTAGGTAATTATACCATTCGCGTATTGCGTATGTAAATGTTTATACTTGTGTACCTTTAGTAAATTTTATTATTCAATCATAACCAGTTCCAAATTGATTTTTTTAATCAAAGCCAATCGCAAGGTCTATCGGAATATAAGTATGTAATCCATACAGTTACCTAATTGTAAATACGCTGTCCAAGTTACATTCAGTTCCAAAAGTTCCCAACCAGTGTTTTGATCCGTTCGTTTCAGTTCCAGCAAAACGTGCGTCATGAAAATTTCAACCACACTTGCGTTGAAGCTGTGGTTCTTTCTGGCGGTGCCGATCGGTTCGACTTTTGCTTCAACGTGCAGCGGTGTTGAGGGAAGGCAAAGCTTGTAGGCGAACATGCGGTGGATCGAGTTTTTATTTGACGACAACATAGTTATTTCGTTGCCGGAGAAACTACAACCTGCGCGACACATGTCAATATTTTTTTTGTTTCTCGAACCAAGTTTCGAACCCATGATGGGCTCGTCACTAGGACCGTTTTTTTTTGTACAGGAGTCGGTATATGTATCGGTCGTGTTAACCATTTGGCCACACGACCGTACACATGTTAGTATTATTTTTTAATGAGCCGAGTTTCGAACCCATGATGGGCTCGTCACTAGAACCGTTTTTTGTATAAGAGTGCGGTATATGTATCGGTCGCGTTAACCATTTGGCCACGCGACCGTACACATGTCAATAATTTTTTATTTTTTTCCCTGGGATTAGTTTTGAATCCATAACCGGTTCGTTGCTAAGACCGTTTTTTTGTATGTAAGTCGGTATATGTATCGGTCGCGTTAACCATTCGGCCACACGACCGTACCACCTGTCAATAATTATGTCTGACCGATCAGCTCAGTGGGTTAGTGCGTCACCTTTCAGCCGAAGGGTTGCAGATTTGGAACTGGTAGCTAGCTAGTCGGCTATGTCTTTGGGCAACGAACTTAACGGACATTGCCTGAACCTAGTAGTGTAATGGGTTCTTCCAAATTGAAGGAACGTTGGAATCATTTACAACATACTGCAATAACCCGTCGGTGGGCGAGAAGTTATTATAAATTGTCAGTGTGTTAACGCACAATTCGTTTTCCGATTCACAGAGATAAACATGAATATCCTATTCTATTGTTACACTCAATTGACCACTCTACTAAATAAATTTCTAAACTTACTTGCAAAGGCAGGACCTAGTAACAGCATAATAAAACCTCGCATTTTGTAAGATCCATATAAGTTGAAATACCACAAGATGTAATTCAAGCTAAGACAATTGCCAACATATGCTATAATAACGTGTCTATAACGAATGGCTTGTTGTGGTTATACAAAAAAAATGATTAAAGCAGGTACTAGAGTAGAACGGTTTCAAATTTCGAAGTAATTTATCCACAAAACATCAATCATATTACGTCACACGTGCTATAAAAGACCAAAAGGTTCACTGCGTTTCGAAGTGCCCATATATGAATAAAGCATATCTTAATCAAAATTTAACCACCGAAATTAGTTTACAATACTTAAAATCCTTTTTTATGTAATGTAGACTAAACATAGTAGGCAATAAAAATAATCTTAATCAGGAGTTTTTTCAGTGTTACACTTGCACTTCTTGAATACAGTGCGACAGTTTATGAATAATATGATAATATAGCCAACGTGGCTTGCCAACCATTTATTTAACTATTCAAACATCTTAACAATAATTATAGGTATTCCGACAAAACAAAATTAAGATAATTAAAACTGTTGATTTGTATGCTTCAAGACAATTAAAACTGTTGATTTGTATGCTTTAAGATAATTAAAACTGTTGATTTGTATGCTTTAAGACAATTAAAACTGTTGATTTGTATGCTTTAAGATAATTAAAACTGTTGATTTGTATGCTTTAAGAATTTTTAAACTGTTGATTTTGTGCAGCGTAGACAGCTTGGGTTTGCACAAGAGTATAATATAGATTTTTTGCGTATGTGTAAAATCACGCGGCGTGCCACGAAAACCTCTTGCGTGCCCCTTGTAGCGTTGCCGACCCCTGACATATACGTAAGAGCCACGACCACACGCCACAAGATTAAAAAACCTTAAAACGAAAAGTCGTCCTAATTTAAGGGGATTTTATGTCTGCAAATTTTTATTAATATTGCGGAAATAAAAAGTGAAACAATATGTAACATGCCATCCCTATAACATTGGTTAATCATAGGTAGAACCAGTTAATAGAAGAAACGTCTAGTAGGATAGGATATTCATCTTTATCCCCGTGAATGGGAAAACCAAGGGGGTTAACACACGGGCAATCGTCAGATCACCTCGCGCTCATCGTCGGGTTACCGGAGCTATTGCAGTGTGTTCTGTATGATAGACACGTTCCTTCAATTTGGTAGGACCCATCAATCCGCTGGGTTCAGGCAATGTCCGTACCATATACAACACACTTTAGTATTTTTGTTTCATTACTCGACGATCGGCGTGGAGTAAAATGTCGGTTGTTCATGTGATAAGGCTCTTGCGCTGTGAGGATGAAACATGAATGAATATATTTGAGGACGTGGCTTTACGAGTCTTTAGTGTTGAGTGAATATTAGTTAAACATCAATTCGACCGTGCAACGTCTATTCATATGATATTACATTATAGATTTTAAAAATATAAAGACGCTATTTTTTCGGTCCAGATATTCCTTGTTAACTGATGTCTGAGTCCGACCGAAAAGCTTAATGAATTAGTGCATCACCTTAGGAGTCATAGAGTTGCAGGTTCGAAACTGATCGCTAGCTTGTCGGTTGCGTCTAAACTAAATCATACAACACACACTGCAATAGCTCAGGTAATTAGACGATTGCCCGTGTAATAAGACCACTTGTTTTTTTCCTAATTTACTTGGAATAATACAACTATCCTATCTTAGAATGATAACATACATTGGGCTTTAAATTTTTATAGAATTATTGTAATTAAAATTTTCCTAGGAAATGCAAAAAAACATAAAAATCAGATCCAATTATACACACTATAACACGTGTATGAATAAATTAAACCAAACCTGCATAAATATAAAAAAAATTGTGGATTTCCTAGTTTCTGCCTGCAGAAACACCTAATAAACTTGTGTGTCACATGTGCCAAGTATAATTAGGCTGCCACGAAACTAAAGTCTGTTTACAAAAATGTATAGTGTACAGTCAAAATGTGGTTTGTCAAAGAAGGTAGTTAACACATGGTTGACACTGTCTAGTAGGCACAAAAGTCAATACCAAACAGTATTTAAAAAACATAACTAGTTAAATTGTCATAGGAACAGTTAAAGAGTTACATTACATTAGTATGATTTAGGTCATATAACCCATTACTCCAAGTTAAAGAGTCATGTAAGAATAATTTTTCTGAAAGAAAAAAAATTAAGTTTTAGACCTTAGTCTACTAAATCCAAATTTTACATTCATTTTATTGATAGGTTAGGACTGTTTTGACGTCTAATATAGTAAACATTCGCGTGCATTGATCCAGCAATGGTAAAGAGATGCTTTGGGTAAACCGAAATGGTAAATATGGGAGCAGATGGCCCACACACATATACGGCATGTGGGTGTTTATAGTTTGCTTGATGACGTTTTTGCTTTATGAAAGCAATTGTATTTTTCAAAGAAGGACAGCCAGACCATCAATCTCATTGATAGGACGAACGTACGACCATGTCGGGGTTCCATGACAACTATTACATGGTGGGAATGGTATGTAGGTGTCTCGTCTGGTGTTGAGAGGTGTTTTGACCAACTGCTTTCCAATTATTATCATGTCGTACATCAAGCTCATGCAAGATCGCATTTTCCAGGGGGTTCCCCCGAATGAAGACTCCAAGCATCTTAGCAAGGAAGTGTACTGGAGATTAAACTGGTGGTTGTAGCGATGGGCGTCCGTCCCATGAAGATACATTGTTTTGTCGGGGTTTGTTATTATCGGCCATACCCCGTCCTCGTAGAAGGGGATTTCCTCGCCCATGAAGCAGAACGCTTCATCGCTTTTCAAATCGGTCGGACACTCATAAGATGTGAGGTTCAGACAAGATATTTCGCTGTCGAGCGACGGCCTTTTCATTTGGAGCAACTTCCGACCGTGAACCATCTCCATAAACCTCACATAATGAGAAGTTTGGAACGATAAAGCCCCGCCGGTTCTGGTAGATTTGAAGGGTGAACAGGGACTTCCCCCTTCACCCTGGTAAACTATCTCGACAATCGCTTGAATCGCGGTTTTGAGATCGGTGACTGGGAAAAGAGGGGAATTCAAGTTCGACCCTGATGGAAATGGGTCTCGTTCCACCCTCTTCACCCGAAAATTTAACCCAGAATCTTGTAGAATCAAAGTTTCTTTAGAAATTTCAGATTTCCAAAACGCAACAGATTCATCCAGCCGGTTATGTGTGGCTGGGTTATACCAGTAGGACATGTTCAACTGCTTGATCGGGTCTCCAACGAATATAGTCCCAGGACCATTGCCGTTTAACCCGTCTATTTGAGAGCATGCCTCCAAAGCTGTCATCAACAGCGCAATTTCAGTGTAAATCGCACCGACAGTGCCCACGTTTGCCCTCATACGCTTCAAGTGTTTAGATGCCTGTTTTTTAACCAATTTCCATTTCGTGAAGAGTTGTACGTTTTCCGTGACGCCTAAATCGCTGCCACTAGTGTCGGAAAGCTGATTATGATATTCTCGTACCAGATGGTCCATGTTGTCCGTGATTTGACCACTAGAGGCAGTAGGGAGTAATTTCCACAGTTGAACAATCCCAAAGAGATCCTGACATGTATAATTACATAAAAATCACAACTGAAATAGTAGTCTAAGAACTGTCAGCCAAATAATAATTAATACCAACGCGCATCTGTCCTTAATTGACACTCTCTTGTTAAAAAAAACACTGCAATTCTGACCAGCTAACCCGACACAAAGTGAGCAAACAATTCATGGTATTAGGTCCTTATTTTCTTAATTATATTGATAACTTTCCTGTTTATGATATTGTTACAATGTCTGCAAGAAGTAGAAGAGGTTTTGGATCGAGACCAGCCACTGCCTGGAAGGCTGTGTCCTAATTTCCGGCCCGTTGGTCTAACGGTTAAGTGCGTCGCCTATCAATCGAAAGGTTGCAGGTGCGAAACTGGTCGCTAGCTAGTCGGTTGTGTCCTTGGGCAAGGCACTTTACGGACATTGCCTGAACCCAGCGAATTAATGGGTTCTACCAAATTGAAGGAACGTGTCTATCTAATACAACATACTACAATAGCTCCGGTAACCCGACGATGGGCGCGAGGTGATCTGACGATTGCCCGTGTGTTAACCCCCTTGGTTTTCCCATTCACGGGGATAAAGATGAATATCCTATCCTCCTATCCTAATTCAAGGCACTAAGCGGACTTTGCCTGAAATCAATGGATTATTTGTTAAACAAAATTTAAAGGAAGGCATATACAACACTTTGCAATAGTTATGGTTATCGCGATAGTGGCCCCCAGGTACCCGATGGTTACCCAAGTGGTAACTCCTCTGTATTTTACCATTCATAGGGATAAACATAAATATCCGATCCCTTATAACCGAACCTGCCTAAACTGCTTCTCCATCGGGGCCTCGATTGCCATGAAAATATCCTTCACCAACCCCATTGAGAACTTCTGCAGCGGGACTTGTAACCCGGGTGCGAGGTTGTAGGTGCTTCCCGACCCTAATTCAGCTGGGTATATTGGGATTTCCTCGTAGTTTGTGAGGTTAACAGTTCCTCCAATCTGTTGTCAATGGTTATTGAAAGTATTACTGGTTAGACGTGGCCAATTTCTGCTAGATAATAACCCTCCTACTAAGTCAGAAAGGTCCTTGTGTAAAGCACTTTACAGACTTTCCATGCGAGAGTTGTTGAAGTTTGGACTGGTAAGTGGTAATCATAAGGTCACATGTTTAAAACCG
>CH002481.1:179392-191472 GCA_000149265.1 Ciona savignyi
ACTTAGATGGACTAAACAAAGTTTGAGCAAAGTCGCTGTTGCAATTAACAAATTACAATTTGACTTTTTGCGGGTCATCTGGCAACATCAGAGATAATCCTGATACATCACAAGTTAATTAACGATATTAAGCAATAATAATGTGGATTTTTACATCATATAAAGTGTTTTTAAAAAATAGACACAAGGCGACAGCTGTTATAATTTAATAGAACACCCGAGGTAATCTAACAATGTATTGTTGCTCACGGGGTTAAAATAATTTTTTCAGACAAATCAACCTTGATATGCGCATTAGCACTTAGTATCTGCTCTACATTTCCTAACTATGGCTTAATTCAACACAAAAATAAAGGTTTTTAAGAATTCGGCTTACAGCGTTTAGAATGTTACCAGCGATCGACAAATGCAGCATTTCTTCGGTGTAAATAGATTTCAAAACTTTAGCGATTTTCAAATTTCTTGCGAACTCGGTTTTCAAACTGAGCCAAGCGGTGAAGTAAGGTGGAATGGTGGTCAACTCAAGGTAGATAGCTTGGTCCAGATAGCGTTTTAATTTGTCCATTTCAGTGGAAAAGTTGGCACAGATGTCAACCTCTGCAAATTGTAAGTGTTGTAATTTGCTGATATAAAGCATGATGTCTTATCATCAATACTTGTTCAAGATAGGATGGGGTTAGACGGTGTTAACACATAATCGTCAGTTTAACTTGCGCACACTGTCCGGTTACCGAAGCCATTAAAGTGTGTTGTGTAAGATTGAAACATTTCTTAAATTTAGTGGAACCTGATATTCCACTGGGTTCAGGCAATATCTTCTAAATGCCTTCCAAAAATACACACCAGACTAGCTAGCGACCAGTTTCGAAACTGCAACCCTATGGCTGAAAGGCGACGAATTTACCTTCCAAGCTAATCGGACGGACATAAATTCTACATGCTATTAGTGAAAGTATAAAATTAAGATATGTTAAACTGATATGTTCATACCTGACAATGATTCTCCATACTTCATCCCACATTGCATCCAGTTCCATATCAATTTCTGCTTACTCAGCGATAAATCCCGTGACGCCGGCATATATCTGTGATGAGGTTGTTTATTACGGTTTATCACTGCGGGGTGTATGAATATATATTTGTGGCCAAGAGTTTAGCTGTTTTCAATTTAGAGATTCATAAGGATAAGTTAGGAGCTCTTGGGATGTGCTGTGTATGATTAAGATGTTTCTTTAATTAAGTGTACCCATTACTTTCGCCGGGTTTAGGCACGGTCCGCTAGCTGCCGTAACCAAAGACAGCCGACTATCTAGCGAACAGTTTTAAACCTGAAACTCATGGCCACAAAAGAACGCACTCACACAACAAGTCATTTGGTTGGTAAAACAAAGAAGTCACTTTATATATAAACTACGGCATTAATCCATAAACACAGGTCCATGGTAATAAACAATAATATCCGATTCTATAGAGTTTTTTTTTCATTTCCAACAATACACCATACAAACTTCAATCGATCATTCCCACCTCGAGTCTTCATAATCTTTCTCAAACATCGAAATCTGAATCATTTTAAACTTCTTTCGGACATCATCATAGGAGTGCATATCAATTATCTTGTTTTTCCACATCACCGGGTAAAGATTGTAATACTGGATAAAGATGTCTGTAGGAAATTGATAGTTATGGTTCTACACTAGTGGCTGAAATTATAACCAGGAGGGTCTTAGATTGACATTCATACTGATCACTTTACTTCTCATTTATGTTCCTAAACAAGTGACGTTAAGTGTATCTGGTTAACTTAGTTGTTTTGTTTAAAATTAATTTTAATTAAATATGTTTGCATATTATTGTTATTTTCGCTTCAGTTTGACGGCCGCGTCTAATATAATTATTTAACTATATCCTATTTTAATGACGTGTTTTAACGACTGTTTGTTAGCTTTAGGATATAGGATAGGCTATTTATGTTTATCCCTATGAATGTAAAACACAAAGGGCGTTTTTACATGGGTAATCGTCAGATCATCTCGCGCCCGCCGTCAGTTTACCAGGGCTATTTGTGGTGAATCGCTGGTTCGATTTGTGAACATTGTTCGTTTTTTACACAATTTTTGCTTATGTCTATGTAAACGTGGTAATTACTGGAAAACTATTTGCGTCGTATTTACGACCCATTGCTGTAAGTTTAGTTGGTGCAATGTCCGCTGTTTTTATTACAAATTCAACCCATTTCACACAGTTAAAATAGCCGTCCACACCTTATCTGTCCCCGTGACCTATATTTATTTGCTATATATTGTCGTGTTTTTATGAACCAAAAAAAACTAGCAGAATGAACTAAATTACAGAAATGCCGAAAAAAAAAAGTTGCAGTACGATTTATGAATGTAGTAATTATCAGAACTCAGTATTAGCCACCGACGATTGCGACGAGGAAGACAGTCTAAGGTGAACTTTTGGCTAAGCGACTAGCAACAGCCAAATGCGCCTGCCTCTATAACAGAAGTTCGCGACCAAAAGAAATAAGAAAAAGCAGGGGTGCTATATTAAAGTGTGTTTTGTATAATTAGACGTGTCTTTAATTTGCTGTAACTCATAATTCCTTTGAATTCAGACAATGTCCTAAAGTGCTTTAGGACACAGCCAACAAGCTAAGCGACCAGTTTCGAACCTGAAACCCTTCAATTGTAAGGCGACACAATAATCAACCAAGCTAATGAGCCGGACACACCTACCTTTCACATCCATCCACGTCGGGCATTCCAACACAGGTGTATCTGCGTATACTTTAATGTTGGGCGCATGGATTTGTATATACTGGTCAAATCCATTTGTATTTGTCTTAGTCTGAGCTATAATGTACTTGTATACTACACCAGCAATTTCTACTCTGTAATGTAAATGAAGCTTGATTAACGGCTATCGCTCTTGAAGTTTTACAAATTTTACTATACACATTTTCTGTCCATATGTGCCACATCTTCCTACCGTCTACATTAACCTTGATAAGCACATCATCTGTTCAAACTCCCTACCATACACATTTCCACCAATATCAACCTTGATAAGCACATTCCCTATCCATTTGTGCCACATTTCCAATATCCCTACCATACACATTTCCACACAAATTAACATTGATAAGCGCACCACCCATCCATTTGTGCCACATTTCCAATGTCCCTACCATACACATTTCCACACAAATTAACCTTGATAAGCACACCATGTCACTACATGTTCATCTGCGATTTCCGATATTTGGAATATACATAAACACTTTACCTTAAGGTGACACTCATAATATATAGCTGTCCATCTATGCCGCAGCCTCTTGGGTTTCCAGGGTTTTTCAAAGCAGTCACGTTATGCACAATCATCCCATTGCTCCCCGTGTATGTAGTTAATGGCTGTATGGACAACACATCTAACGGATATGATAATGTGCTGCAATATTGAGTCGGTTATTAGGTTGCTTCTTATTTCAGTTATTTGTTAAAAAATAACAATTTATTGATGAAACGGGATAAAATGAGTATGATTTATAAGATGCATTAAGTAGGGTACAAGGTTGCGGTTGAAAGTGACTGATTAGCATGGTAGGTTACTGACTCTCCATTCAGACGAAAGGTTGCAGGTTCGAAACTGGTCACTAGCTAATCGACCGTATCCTTAAGCAAGATACTTACCAAGCATTGCCTAAACCCAGCGAATAAATGGGCTCTACCAATTTAAAAGTACGTCTCAATCATACATAACACACTGCAATAGTCCCGTTAATCTGACGGTGAGCGCGAAGTGATCTTACAATTGTCCGTTTGATAACGCCCTTGGTGTTTTCCTATTCACGGAGATAGACATGAATATCTCATCCTATCCTAACCCCTCCCTCCTAATTTGGTTTAATCGTTTGGGATTACTACTTAGAACAAAATCTATAGAAAACTGGTGTATGTATAGCCTACGTCGTTTGTAAATTCCGGTAAAAAAATTATTAGTAGTCACATGCCCGCTTTGCGTTTTCCCAACTTTAATCAAACCTTAATATCTTATACTAGATTGAGCACATCCCACTAAGCCTCAAGCATACCTGTTGCACCATTTCTTCAAACAAGAACCGGCAGCTTTTTGTGGTAAAATATTATAATCAAGTTTCGTGTTTGAAAGAGGTTTGTTAAACCTTGATGCAAATGAAATGAATTGTCCCGTTGCGCCGGTGTTCAAACGCATAGCGATACCGTTCCATGTTCCAAACTGAACCCCTTTGGTAGGTTCCTCCAAGATCGATATGTAAGACCTAATGAGAATTTGGTTCAGATTAGAGAGTGTTAACCATGTGTAAACAAATGATGTTTGTTAAATCGCATTATTCTCGTGTAATATGTTTCTGTGGTGTGCTTATTAAGGTTGTTTCAGTGGTAGGGTGTTTGGAAATGTGGCACAGATGGACAGGTGGTGTGCTTATCAAGGTTGATTTGTGTGGTAATGTGTATGGTAGGGACATTCGAAATTTGGCACATATGGGCAGGTGGTGTGATTTGGTTGGAAAAGTAATGTTTAGGCTAGGTCCTATCGAAATATGACAAAAAATGGTCAAACTCTTCAAAACAATGTTGCTTAAAGGAGTTAAACCGAAAATTTCAGCTATTTTTACCCATTATCCATCCGTTGAAGAACCATTAGCTCATTAAACTTCAACAGTTTGATGACCGGGCTTGAAAGGTGGGAGATATCAATTTCCACCACTCCTCCCCGTTTGTAGTACCAGTCCATGTTGTGATCGAAGTATTTCTCCGACAAACCACCACCACAAGTCAACAAATACGCGATCGTCTTTCGGCCCACGTTCACGATTTGTGTATTTATGTTGGGCAAATATAGAAGGGGGAATCTGGGAATATTAATATTGAGGTATAAATTTTGGTGTATTATTTTTTTTATTTTTAAATAAAGATAAACAAATTTATGTTTATC
The DNA here is from genome assembly GCA_000149265.1 of Ciona savignyi. Taxonomy (NCBI): domain Eukaryota; kingdom Metazoa; phylum Chordata; class Ascidiacea; order Phlebobranchia; family Cionidae; genus Ciona; species Ciona savignyi. The sequence continues at coordinate 184,373 of CH002481.1, forward strand.
CCTGTGAATGTGAAACGCAAGGGGCGTCATAATACGGGAAATCGTCAGATCACCTCGCGCCCACCATCGGGTTACCGGAGCTATTACATTGTGTTGTTTGAATAGAGACGTTCTTTCGGTAGAACCAACTATTCCACCGGGTTCAGGCAACGTCTTCAACCTTATAGTTGAAAAACGCCGGTCTAATTTAACAGGTTAATAGATCTAACACTTTCACTCCAGGTTTAATATTTACGTGTAATCCAACTTTATAGCGAGGTCCATGTCCTTGGCCGGAATGTACCCGTTCCCTTTACCGCTTAAACCACTTGAGAAATCGACAACGATGACCTTATGTTTATAATCTAAAAAAAATGGCGCTGGTAGCTCCCCTGTCAACGGTTCAAACATCATTCGACCAGCAGACATTTCTAGTGGGTCGTCATCGGACGTCAAACCTGAATGCGTTTTGATGGTGATTTTTTAGTTGTGATTTTAAAAAATAGGATACACAAGTTTATCATCGTGAATGTTTAGTTTATTTATTTGTTTGCCTCAGTTTTTAAAAATGACAAACGAATATAATCACGACACAGGAACGGGAAAGACGGTAAAACGAACAGTTGTTAAAACACGTCATAAAAAAGCATGTAATTTAATAAATACAGCGGACGCGGCCGCTAAACCTAGGCGAAAGAACAATATTAAGCTATCAAAGATTAATTTAAGACCAAACGATATAGAAAAAACGCAATGGGCGTTAGCACACGGGCAATCGTCAGATCATCTCGCACTCACCGTCAAGTTAGAAGAGTTATTAAAGTGTGTTGTGTATGATTTAAATTCGGTAAAAATCAACACTTCATTAGGTTTAGGCAATGTCCGATAATTGCCTTGCCCAAGGACACAAACTAGCTATATGGACCAGTTTCCATTCAGAAACCCTTCGGTTAAATTACGTCGCCTAACCCACCAGACGCAGTCGGACAAATGTTGTCTACAATGCATTGTTGGTGTAAAGATGTGATTAGTTTAAAGAACACAATTATAAGCTATTTTTGCATTGCATGATATTAAGAGGACCCATTGTTAGATAAAAGGTTCTCATTATTTAGGATAGGATATTCATGTTTATCCCCGTGAATGGGAAAACCAAGGGGGTTAACACACGGGCGATCGTCGGGTTACCGGAGCTATTGCAGTGTGTTGTATATGAAAGACACGTTCCTTCAATTTGCTAGAACCCATTAAACCGCTGGGTCCAGGCAATGTCCGTAAAGTGACTTGCTCAAGGACACATCCGACTTGCTAGCGACCAGTTTCGCACCTGCAACCTTTCGATTGAAAGGCAACGCACTTAACCGCTAGGCTAACAGATCGGACATTTATTCACGATGATGAGCAGACGTTGGGTGTGTTATATCACTCCCCATTCACATTATTGCTGTTTGTTTCTTACAATGAATATATTTACTACTAAATTTTGTGCTTTGACAGTCCGAACGAATAGCTTTTGGTGGATTAGTGAAGGGTTGCAGTGTCGAAACTGGTCTCTAAAAAAGGCGACTCACTAACCCACCACGGTAATCGGTCAGATGAGTTAATTGTGTTTACGTTTAATTCAAAGATTTAGTAAATATAAGTTTTAAATCCAGGCCGGGTGTTTGTACCGCATTAAAACCTTAAATAAGCATAAATACCAAAACGCACCGATTGTCCCAGTAACCCGAGATTCCCTGGTATACATGTTGTATAAATCAAGTGCAAAGGAAAACGATAATTCGGTTGTGTTTTTGAACAGTTTGCGGTAATATTCGTTTTCCCACTCGACATTTTGGATTCGCCTGTAAAACATTCAATAAGTTCCAATCTATGGAATAACAGGGGTGATATGGTTACATGAAAGATTCTTCTGACACCAAGATCGGATTACCGCCATTGCATCTCTTACTTATAACATAGTTTTTGAAATACAAATCAAATATTTCTGCCGTTTTTGTTCAGCCCATCAAAAAACCTGGATTGCTAATACAGTGTGCTCAATATTAAGCCACGATTTGATCCCATTAAGACTGTTTTTTTTATAAAATATTGCCTAGAACTATTGGTCGTATTCACCATTGCACTAAACCGTACACAATACACATGCTTGATATTTAATTCAATTTTTGTAGGATTAATCTAATTCCATTAAATTAAATATGGCACCATTATGGTTTGTACAGTCATGCTGAATCAGTTACTCGACACCATTCGGTAGTTTATACATATATATCCCAGCCGAATCATTCTTTCAAACTTACGTTTTATGTTTGGCCAAACCACCATAAGAATATCCCTTGTCCTTTGGGAAAATCCCAGCTCTTGTATTCTCAGCTTGGGCAGATGCACCTTTAACATTCCCTTTGAAAACCCCGGGAATTCCCACAGCTAACCCGTATATTTCGTACGTCACCTGCCTGTCAACATCTATGGTTGACGTCATCCCACGAATATGTTCTGTGGCATGAGAGAGTTTGTTGATAATTATCATAAGAAACAAATTTATAGTCCAACCGGTTAGCTTGGCGGTTTAGTGCGTCGCCTTTTAGCCAAAAGTTGCAGTTTCGGCCCCTACCTAATCGGGTATGTACTTTGGGTAGGGATTTTAATGGACATTGACTGAACCCGTTGCAATAATAGATTCCACTAAAAGTGACTAAATTAAGGTAAATCTGAATCGTACACAACACATTACAATAGCTCCGGTAACCCGACGGTGGGCGCGAGGTGTTTTGACGATTGCCCATGTGTGTTAACCCCCTTGCGTTTTCCCATTCACGGAGATAAACATAAATATGGTATCCTCAGCCAAATAGTTGTAGGTTTGAAACTCATCACAAGCTAGTCGGTTGTGTTATAGGTCAATAAACTTAACGGACATTTCCTGAACCTAGTTGAATAATGGGTTCTACCAAATTAAAGGAACGTTTAAATCATATACAACACACTGCAATATAGCTCCGGTAACCCGACGGTGGGCGCGAGGTGATCTGACGATTGCCCATGTGTTAACCCCCTTTTTCCATTCACAAGAATAAACATTAATATACTATTCTTTTAACTTTTACTAAAACCTTTAAATGTTGTCCCAATTAGGTCAAAATTGGTTCTGCAATCGTGTGGTCCGTAGCACAGAGACTGGACCTTGGTATCTACGAAGTACACGTGACCGGAGCCGTCAGGATTCCAGTTATACAACACCTTCTTATATTTCATGAACGTTTCGTTCTGCATGGTACAAGAGTTATTTTAAGGGGAGGGAACTTCACACTGATTTATACAAACAATTGTTTGAGATATGCTTATTGTTTTAAATATGTTGGTCACGTTAACCATTCAGCCATACGAGCATACTGTTTAAAGTATGGTAGTTTTGAATCCCAGTGGTAAACAGGTCTCTATGAAACGGGAAGTCTTTCCCCTATCACAAGACCTTATTCTTTTCACCCATATTTGTCAAGTTAGCAAATATTTGAACTTGCTTTTCTCTTTTGACAATCTTTTTAACAATCAATGCAAGCTGTTAACAAGTTCCCGAAGGCAATCACGGCGATTAAAATTGGCAAAAAACTTTCAAACTGCCGACGGGCCCTCTGGTCAACTGTAGAAACAATCGAAAGTGTTCCATACACAACATGGGTTCTATGACCGAATAGCTTGGTGGGTTAGTGCGTCGCATTTCAGTCAAAGGGCGGTGGTTTGAAAGTGGTAATTCGGTCGTGTCCGAAGGCAAGACATTTAGCATACTTTGCATAAACCAAGTGGAATGTTGGGTTCGACCAATATTAAAGTGACATCCCAATAATAAACAATACATTACAATGGCTCTGGTAATCCGACGGTGGGCGCGGGGTAATGTGACGCTTGACCGTGTGGTAATCCACGGGGAGGAACATGAATATTCTGCATTTGAGAATTCGGTGAACTTACATATTTAGACACCGCTCCTTCCTCATGGTGCAGATGGATCTGGGGGACGTGTTTGGTGTCATACGTACATCTGTTGTTATTCGTCGTGCTCACGTCCAGCACCATAGTCCCGCTGAAGTGTATGCGAGGCCATGTCAGGTAGCCTGGGTTGTAAGAATCTCCGTATTTGTCATTTAAGATCGATTAGCTTTGTGGATTAGTACGTCGACTGTTAACCGAAGGATTATAGATTCGAAACTAATGCTAGCAAGTCCACTGTGTCTTTGAGCGAGGCACTTACTGGACATTGCAATAACCCAATAATTTGATTGGTTTTACTAAATTGATAGAAAGTTTGAATACTACACTGCAATAGCTCCGGTAACCGGACGATGGACGCAAGGTGTTCGGACTATTTCCCGTGTGTTAACTCTCCTTGCGTTTCCCATTCACGGATGTAAACATGAATATTCTATCCTATCCATGTCGTCAAAAACAAACGGATAATTATTCCTGTGCTTTGTATAACCACAGTTTTACACCACGAACGATCGCCATATATCCTCGTACGCGCACTCGGGTTGCGACTGATTACCTCGTCTTTGTTTGAGTTAAAATATTTGACGCCTAATCACCAATCTTAAACTGTTCATATAAACACAGTACAATAAAATACAATATTGAATACCAACAGTATAACTGGCCGTTAAATCTTTCATTTGCCATATTAAAATGAAATTGCGTAAGAAAACTTACAATCAAAATTAATATAAAAAAACTTTACTAAAAATTTGCAAGCCAGACCTAGAACTGGGGGCGGCTTTAAAAATATAAGTATAATTAAACACAGACAATCGTGCTTTTGTGGATAATTATCGGGCATTAATCTCCCCGTTTTAATATTGTATGGCCGTGTATATTTATTTAAAGTCAACTTAAGTATCTAATATGTAGCAAGCTGGACTATAGTTGGTTGTATTGTTATGCTATGGAAAATTAGCGCCATAAAATATACACAATTACTGTGATAAATCGAGGAATTAATTGAGCTATAAGCTTTCCTATCGAGTCCTACGCATTTCCGTATTTATACATTGGAGACCACCTTCCAACAAGTAGGGAGGAAGTTTTAAACCGATTATCAACAAAGACAACTAATTTAATGAGCAGGATATATATCACGATTATACCGCAACCTAAGACAGTGGTCGGCAACCTTTTGCACTTAAAGAGTCATTTAACGGATATTTTCTAAAATAAAAATCACTGGGAGCCGCAAACTATAGTAATATTTTTGTAAAAAATGATAACAACACTATGTAAGATAAAGACGAGAGTATTCTTGTGTTTTTTCACTTATGCCAAGGCTGTTTTAATGATAATTTCACTTACTTGGGCAAAATTCTGGAAAACACTTTTTTCTTTCCATTCGATTCTCGCAGTTATCAGTGTCGCATCTCCAACGCCTTGTGACGTCACCCGATCCACACGTCACACTGCATGAAGACCACGTGCCCCAACTGCCCAATGAACTGCCTGGAATGTGAAATAACCCAAGGTGCCAATATATATATGCGAAAGGTAGATGTATCCTACCGATTAGCTTGCCAAGTTAATGTGTAGCCTGTCAGCCGAAGAGTTGCAGATTCGAAACTGGTCGCTTGCTAGTCGGTTATTTTCTTGGGCAAGACACTTAACAGAAATGGCCTGAACCTAGCGGATTAATGGGTTCTACCAAAACTAATAGAACTGGTTAATCATACACAACACACTGCAAAACCGCCGGATACCCGACGGTGGGCGCTAGGTGATCTGAAGATTGCCCGTGTGTTAACCCTCTTGCGTTTTCCCATCAAACAGGGTTAAACATGAATAGCCTATCCCCTATATTTTAAAAATGTACACGAATAAATTCCTTTAAAAAAACTTTTGATTTAAATCGACCGAGTCTTCATAAAGATGTTAATTATGAAGATATACTTACCCATATTAAAGCGTATTTTTTACTTAGTAAGTTTTGACTATGCTACAATTACTACTATTCGTACTGTACCTTATACGTGACACATATACATTACAAGTGTTTAGGGCAATTAACTGGTACTGCCATATGGCCTTATATTAATGACTTAAGCCATCATACAAAACTTTAAAAGCAGCGACTTGAATATAAACAGACAAGTGTAATTTACCTGTGGCAAAATACGTAGCAGGATCCCAGAATAAGACAAAGAAAATCATCAAAAATATACGATACATTGTAGCTCTTTTTGCTTTATATTCTGAGCAATTGGCAGCACTAAATTGTTCAAAATCAACTTGCAGTGTAGTTCTGGTGAGGACAAATTTGTTAAGCCCCATTGCACGACCGCAGGAATAGGATGTTATTAATTACTAATTAGCCTTTTCTCGTAGGTTTAACGCGAGGTGTAAACACTAAATAAATGAGCACTGAACACTACTTTACATAACGGGTTTAATAAAACAGGCTTGAAAGATACCTCGACTTTTTGTTTTCACGTTTTTACTACATCTATGTACGTATGATTCTAAATGACGTCATGATTTAACAATAATACCTAAATTCGCGATTTTCTTATTGTCTCATTCGCGTAAGAGTTTTATAATAATTACTTGATATGAAACTTGATCCTACGTAACATCTATGACTTCCTTTACAACCACAATATACACACTCTTTCACCACAAGTATAACATGTCGTTCTAAATTAGAGTCACCGAATCACTAACACCATTGATACACTAAACAGGTGTCATACTTACCATAATATACAACTATTATACTTGTTTCGAGTATATTGTTTTAGGTTTAAAGCTATTTTTCTCTCGTTAAATATCCTATTCCCACGGTTACATTCAAGCGATATGGCGTGCAGTTGTATTTATCCTGTCGCAAAACAAAGGCCAGTATAAGCAGGCAAATGCACTGTTTATTGACAAATCTGGTATGCTGTAACTTCCTGTCTCTCATATACCTAACAGCGTAAAATGCGGACAAAGTGTCTCTTTGTACAGAATTCCCTATCACGTCTCCCAATATTCCTTATGCAATCAGCATTCCAATCTTACTAGTTTCCCCTAGTCACAATTAAACTCATACTAGCATTTGCAGCCACAATCTTTCATTTAATTTCCAGGAAATACATTTT
>CH002478.1:0-39218 GCA_000149265.1 Ciona savignyi
TCACTAAAAATATAGGCAAGTTTTTACTATCATATGAATGATTTATTTCTTATGGGAAAAAAACAACATTTCTTTTTCTAACATCCTTACTAAATACACATACCAAGTGTGAAGGATTTTTACCAAAGTGTAAGGAATTTTTGGTCTATTTAACAGTATAAAATTAATAGGGTAATGTTTTTGCCATTTCAATTAGCAATTCCCCATGGCACAACAACAAAAAGAATCTTGAAGTAAAAGAAGACACCTCTAGTCGTGTCCCTTATACTAACCTCAACTCTAACACCTTTCCTTTTGTGGGTATTTTTAACTCTTAAGACTCCTGTGGTATGGTGGCTCTGCTTATAGGCCCAAGTTTTATTGGAGATGTATAAGGTTTTGCATATCCACCATGGGTATATGAATAAGCTATCCAAGATGATGAAACGCCTAATATTCCTCCTATAGTTTGCCTCCAGGACAGCATCCTGGCATTCCACGAACACGGGATGCAAGGCAGAAGCTTCCGGAATAATGAGGTCACACAGGAGATTTGTGATCGCAGCAGGATCTTCCGCTTACTTAGTTGTTACCGGTCAGTATTTCTTCTACATCAGGTCACAATTCAACTTAAAATTAGAAATAAAATATATAACTTGCATTTCAACTTTTAGTATCAACATTGTGGGATTAATTTTTTAGGTCGACATGTATTATTCTTTATTATTTACTTACATACTTTTAAAAGGTATCAATTTGCCAGGTTTTCCTTTAACTTTTTTTTTGTTTATTCAGTTCTGTTGGGGCACTTTTTCATAAAACTAAAATGTTGCAAATGAGATGGAATCATGCCATGTTTGATGTGCATTTAGTTAGCTAAATATGTTTTTTCAGCTTAATTTTGATTTTTTCTATTAAATTTTTAAAATTAATAATAGATTCATTTTGATTTTACTTCTGTTTATTAGTTGTTATTTTTTGATTATTCTGACATGACATGACTGGTAGACAGCTGTTTGGCAAGAATATATTATCCAATTAGGTTGAAAACATTTCAATAATGCTAACAGACATGTTGGACTTTTGCATCAACCAATGTTGGTGCCGATTCTGTGTGTATTTGCCTTAAATTTTGTTTTATTTTGCAGAGTCATAGTGCTTGAGAGCAAGCCTACAGACAATCCAAAGGAACTGTCAAACCTATACATTTTGGCTGGCCACGAGGATATGTCTTCTGTGTTCTAATGCTATGGCGCCTCGATTTTAACACCCACAATTTGCACTGGCTAAGGTTCCATTCCCAAAACTCATCCATGATGGTGTTGCCACCGTTATACAGAAATAAAATTTTGACCTGAAAATAGCGGAATAAAATTGAATTCAAATGAAAAGCCTTTATAGCAGTAAAAAATGAACTCTGTCTGTTTGACACTGTATGGGATAATCTACACAACCACATATGCAGCTGATTGCATTTTGTTCTTTTTCCCGTCAAAGAGTCTGTTGCTGTATATAATATATCCTTGTTTTATACTACTGCGTGATTGCTTTTACAATGCAAGCAATCATTTTTGGTGGTTTTAGCAGTGACACCCTCTGCCTACTGTTTTATGTTGTTGTCATTTTACCGCATTTCTAAAGTGCCTGGTCCCCTGAACGATTATTTTTTCCCAAACTGGTGATATTTGACTTCTCCGTAATTTTTATGGAAGTATTTAGAAAGTAAAGTCTTTAATTAGTCAAATCGTGGTGACAAAGTAACATTTCTTTGATATTTAAGTAAAAAAATACCGCTAATTTTTAGGCATCTGCCAAATGTTGCAGTATTATATTGGTAATGTAGATATATTTTTCAAAAACTGCAAAACTTGAAAATTGTTACTTTTTCAAAAATTATAAAGTTATTATTTATTTTCAAGTTTTTTTTGTTATTTTGAAATTTGCGACGCTATTCTAAAATGCTTGATTGATATATGTATATATATTATATATATACATGTGCATATCAATTATTTAGGTTTTCTACACAATTAAAATTCAGTAGGAACTAAATCATGGCAACATTAAATCTGGTGGAACTGGTAGGACAAGAATATTATATATCTGTATATGTTGCTCTTGCTATATGTGGTTGTTTTCTCCGACAAGATTTGTTTCAATAAATATTCGTTATAATATATATGTGGTCATTACCGGACTTAAAAATTCATATTAGTGCTGCCTAGAAATTCCCTTTAAATCCACAAATTTCCCCCAAAAAATTAATACAAATATTTTTTAGTTGCAAATGTTACAATTCTGTAATTGAAATAAATACCAACACCTGGTTTTTGCTTGATAATAGAATTTAACCTCAAACACCAAGATCTTGCACTGTGAACCTTGTAGGCTCTTTCAGCCAAATATAAACCCTCTACTTCAGGGGCGTGCAACTGTTTAGCGCAATGGGCCAAAACGTACAAGTATAGAGATACTGGGGGCCAGACGATCAAACAATTCATATTTTTTATGACGGCTTTCTGAACTTGGTTAAGCTTTTTTGTATAATAACATGCACCCATAAAATAAGATCACGTAATACTGTACCACTGCCGGAACAAGGCAATTTTCATACAATGCACATTATTCTGTAACAATGGGAGGTCGTCACATTATTGTAAACATAATTTAAACAGAGTGTGAAGTAGTCTTATACTGTCTTTAAAAATGTCAATAATGCTGTTACAATTTAAAAAAAGTTTTTAAACTTTTAGGCTACGAAGTATGAAGTCTGCATCAGGCCACATAAATAGGTACTGCGGGCCGTGCTGTGGCCCGCGGGCCGTATGTTGCACCTCTCTGCTCTACTTTGATAACAAGACAAAAATTGGTTACAAAGAACGGAGCATTTAAACAAACTGATACCAATGTACAATAAAAGTTATGAAGAAGTCTTGTTAAAAAATACCCAATGGATTTTTCGTTTAAAAGCCCCTTTTAAAATTAAGTTTTCTTATTTTGCTCAACAACTCGGTATTGTTACCTGCATTACCACCAGAACAAAACCTGATTGAAAACACTGCATTTTCTCTTGAAGCTTTTATTTTTGACAGAATTTAGTGAACGGTTTGGAACTTTCATATCAATATTTATGCAAGTTAGAATGAAGAATTAAAACAAAAATAAGACCCATCATCTCATGCAGGCCGTTATTTTGACACTGTTAATAAATTAAACAAAAAATATACATATAATTAATATCTGGATTTGAAACAAAATTACACGAAAACAACAGTACCTAAACATCCATAATAATATCCCTTGAAATAAGCTCTTTCATAATTTCATTACTTCCCCCCGTAGATGGGTTGCACCCTTGCGTCAACGTACGCTTTGCAAATCGGGTACTCCCACATGTAACCCCAACCACCGTGCAACTGCACACACCGGTATGCAACTGGTGTTGTTGAGGTCTGTAACGTAATACTTGGCCATGGAGGCCGTAGAGGTGTCCAATTTCCGCTGGTTATGCAGGTCATTGCATCTATCTACAAAGGCACGTGCCACAGCAGTCTGGAAAGGAAACGTGTCGATATTTATGCCAATTAACACTTCTTTTGCAATTTCTTCATTAAAACTATAGCTTTATCCATCATACTTTTCAGAATACATTTATTATCACAGAAGATAAATAGTAAGATGATAAGTTATAAAACAAAGGTGTTGTAAAGAATTTTGACATATTGAGAAATCTTCACATAAGCACACTTACTTCAGTTTTAATTTCAGCCAGCTTATGTTTAATGGTTTGCAGTTTGGAAAGTGTCTTTCCAAAGGCTTTTCTTTGCTTCACATAATCCCTGGTTTCCTCAAACATGAATTCACATGCAGCCATGCACAAGTTGCTGATGAGAAGTCTCTCTTGTGGCAATTCCTGCATCAGCTGGTAGAAGCCGGCATTCAAACCAGCTTTACCACCCAGCAAAGCACTTGATGGTAGTCTGCAATCTTCAAAGAACAACTCTGCAGTATCCTGGATGTGGGTAATAAACAAAATTTAGAATTTAAACATTATCAAAAAATACACGTACATACTCACACCATGGTGATGACCGGTTTCAGGTGAATTATGTATAAAACACTGTATCAGCATTTTAACTGTTTTTTTTCTTATTCAAAAGTTTATGAATATATACCGGCATATATAATTGTATTATTTAATAAATTTATATAAAGTGTTTAATGTCACAAAGTGCCCAATTGCTGATACTATTTTTATAGTGTTTTTTATTTTCCATGTCTTTAATTTTTGTTATGCATATTTATTCAGTTTAAATCTTTGGTTTTTAACTTCAGTTTAAACTTTATATTCACTTGTACTTATTTATTTATTCACCTGAGCTTTTAATCCCATCTTCTTTAACTTCTTGCCCTTGATGAACCCAGGATTGTCCCCATCGACTATGAAAAGACTGATTCCATGGGCTGCAGATTTCGCATCTTTGTCTGTGATCGCAACCACGATGACCACATCTGCCATCCAACCGTTGGTAATGAAGACTTTGCTTCCATTCAGAACCCAATCGTCACCATCACGCTTGGCAAATGTTCGAACCCCCTAGAAAAAACGGTTTCAAACTGTTTCTATGACATTTACTGTAACATGGAATAGATAGGCTATAAAATGTTAAAATATTAAAACATAAATCAAAACCTTTCACTGCGGAGTCCAGTAAGATGGGGGCTACCATTACATTTTTATAATTTTACATTCCTTATTGCTCTTAAATACACGACAATGTTAATTTAAAGAGATTTCAATTTAAAGAGTGACTATAACTTCTGAGCTTTTTTATGGCAAAATTTGATGGCTTTTTTGGTTATTATACGGAAAAATTCTTGTAAGTTCAACAAATGGCTTTGTTATAGCCTTCTGGTACCTGCAAATCACTGCCAGCACCAGGCTCTGTCATGGCAATAGCTCCAATTTTCTTTCCAGCTGTCATGTCCGGTATGTATTTTTCTATTTGCTCTGGTGTCCCATACTTTGTAATGTACGGCATAACTATATCAGAGTGCAATGCAAATCCTGGTCCTGAGCAGTTAATGTAACCTTGTTCTTCATGCACAATCGCAGCCGATAGCCAGTCACCTCCAATGCCACCATGATCTGCAGATGTGTTTACACCAAGCAAACCCATCTCCCCGGCTTTCAGCCAAACCTCTCTGCTAACCTGGCCGTCAGCTTCCCATTGATCATGGTATGGCACCACTTCGTCTTGATAAAATTTGCGAACAGATTCACGAAACATGTCATGCTCTTCATTGAAGATTTGCCTCGTTGCAATATCTGTGAATCTTCCACTTTGAAACCCTTCTTTGCGAAACTCTGATGCCGCTGCTGAACTTGTGCTGAAGAGTTGCTTTAAGTGACCAACACGGCTTTTTGTCACAGACCGTAGCATTGAGGGAAGGAGGGTTGACATTTTGGTATGTTTAAAAAAACAGCAATGTTGCTTAAAAAATCTAACTTAATCTGAAGGTTAAATTAAATTCAGCTTAAAGCAAAAATTGTTACTAATCACCACAACATCCTCAGAAAGAAAATGCAGGTGTTTACCGAATATTTATCTACAGCCGTATTTGTTTCCTGCAATTTCTTTAATTTTCTAGTTATTGTAACACTATACACTTACGCTATAACAACAGTAGGCAAATATATCTGTACCATCATTATCATCACGATACTCTGATCTCATGACTGAACGTTTAAAACCTCACGTCCATAATTACCTTGCAAACATACGACAACGAAAGTTAAAAAGTTCAATCCGTTACTTCGACCAAAGTCCAAAGTTCTTTATATTGTATTAATCTATTTCTATAGAAAACAAATATAAAAGGTGGGCGTTGTCTGTTCGTCATTATGTACCTATTCCACTTTCAGACATACAATCCAGTTTAGCCCATAAGGATTTAAAAGATTGTTGCAATAAAAACCATCCGCTTTCGAAGGCCAGCATGTATATTTGGGAAAGAAAGTCTTTGCCCGATCGCAGTGGAATACCGTGGTAAACTAAACCTATATCGGAAAAATCATTGCAATAGCACCATAGCACGACAGTGAGCTTATGTAATCACCGGAATCTGACAATATATGTAAACAGCCTTTACTATTTCACATTAATGAGGATAAAACTAAATTAGTTTTTTTTATCTGCGATTCCTAAGCTATATTGTCCGGCCGGTTAGCCCGGCGGTTAAATGCGTCGCCTTTCAATCGAAAGGTTGCAGGTGCGAAACTAGTCGCTGGCTAGTCGGTTGTTTCGTGGGCAAGGCACTTTACGGAAATTGCCTGAACCCAGCGGATTAATGGGTTCTACTAAATTGAAGGAACGTGTGAATCATATACAACACACTACAATACCTCCGGTAACCCGACGGTGGACGCGAGGTGATCTGACGATTGCCCGTGTGTTAACCCCCTTGGTTTTCCCATTTACGGGGATAAACATGAATATCCTATTCTATATCGTATTTGCATGTTTTTATCTAAACAGTGTCAACTAAGTCTAAACCGGTACGACGATATAGGGTAGGCCTATTTTTATGCAAGTAGGGTCCCGTATCACATTTAGTATAGGAGGCGTTCAACTAATTATTTTCCCTATCTCTCCAATGCAAACTGACCTCACAAAAACGACTGTCACTCAAAATCCTGACATAGGAAGTCTTAGATTTTTTCACAATTTAAAATTGAAGCTTGGATCTGCAACCTAAACTCAAAACCCTACAAAATTTTGTTTAAAAATTTTGAGCCCATACCCCTTCGTACATCGGCAACTTTTTTCCAACAAAACAGCTAGCAGATGCACATTCAACACCTTTATTTTACAAAGCACTGCTCCACGATTACAAAACTTTACAGCTAAACGAGAACACCGGCGCGCAGCCTAGCACATGCTGCTTTCAACAAAACAAACATTGGGGAATCACCACCATTGTTACTCAGCAAAACACTAGTTTAAAAACAATGACTCATGGAGGGTACCACTCGTCACATCCTGCCGTTCATAGAGGTCTTAATTGGTTATACGCCATCTATAGGCCTCTTTTTAAAACGGCATAGGTCTATATAGTTGTTTCCGTAGTAACGACGTATATCACTGATCAATTGGAAATTATATTCTTGTTAGATTCTACAACCATGACGTGATGTTAAGTTTCAGAGCTACGCAGACAGCAGCTGGTTAGCGGTTTCGTACACTTAAAAAACTGTGCCTTATATAGGAAAGCAAGATTTATAAACGGTACAATTCCGTCTTTGTCCTTAGGCGAAAATCGTCATAAAATTAAGTTCAAATGACGTGGTAGATTTAGGTGTTCGTTGCGTAAGCTACGGCAATCTAGAAATTACTTTAAAATTAACTCGCATCCCTTCTTCTACTTGACATTAATAAAATCACAAGACAAAGTGTACCACCAATCCATATTTTAGAATTAGCAAAAAGCTGCAACAAACCGTCGTATACACATATAAACCTATGTACCTGCAAAAATGCTAAATAGAAAAAGAAAACTATATATAGATATGTGTCTACTAGAATTTCATAGCCGGCCGCAGAACTACAAAAAGCTACACATTTACTCTGTCGATGTCACACCAAGTAATAACGAAAATCGCGCTCGAAAGGGCTACGAAGCAAATGTCTTGGCTCGTTAAGCAACACGACTCGATGTTAATGATTGGTACGTCGGAATGTTTTGAAACGCAGGCTTTTAAAAAAAGCTAATCACGCTTTCATGGCCTATAGTAAGTGAATTTAGTTTGACTTCTTTGGACAGGAACACATTTTTCAATACAACTTAAAAGTAATATATACTGTTCCGAAAATACGGCGAATATGCATATTTTTTATTTACCGAATATTAAGTCACTTAATGTTAGTCTACAGTTGTATGATATTTTATCGACAGGTTTATGTAATAACTATCTCGCAATAGATGAAAAATACCTTTAGTTTACATGTTTTCTTTCTTTTAAACTATTATTAAAATATCTAAGTATAGACTTAACATAGGTTATTATGTACGATGGTGTTGTGCTTAACGGAATAAAAAATATATATCAATAGTTCTTGCGATAACTTTTCGAATGTTTGCAATATTAATCGCGTTAATAAGTAATTTCATTTTTTCTTGAAAATGTTTCAGAAATTAAGAACTTTATATTTATTTATACGGCTTAAAGATGAGTAATATTTAGTACACACAACTTAATTTACATACAATGTTTAAGCATTTACGATAACCAGCATAATGTTTACGCTAAAAGTGGCTATCGCTTTACCTGGCGTGTGTGATACAGAGGTAGGAAGAAATAATTTACGGTGGTAGGTACGGCGGGCGAGGGCGATGAAAAAATAAACAGTCAAGCCCTTTTGCGGGAAGAAACCTCGCCAATTTTATCTCTCTGCAAGAATTTGTAAGTTCCGGTCCGGTATATAATGACAGAATGCAGGGGGGGTCTGTATTATTTTTATATATGTTTCCGGCCTGCAAACCCCGTCGCGGAGGAAGTTATACTCACGATGCAAAATAATGCTACCTTTAACGGAAGCATAAATGTTTCAGCAGAATACAAGTAATGTATAAAACATTTATGCATGGTTGTGTAGAGTGCGTATAACTGCCGATGTACTCAAACCGGCATGTTCATTTAAAAGCTAAAAAATCTTTCTAGCGTTTAAGACGCGATTTTAGTATGTTTAACCTATCAACATAGTACAGTAGCTGTTTGAATTGTACTCAAATATTAATTCAATTTTGTCTACAGCGACACAAGACTACCCTTCACAGCTGCTTCAATAGCGATCAGCGCTTCAATACTTCTGCCGCTATCGGCCTTCGGAATAATAACCAATTTTGTTACGATCGTTGTAATTGTCTGCTCAAAGAAATTAAAGTAAGAATAAATACCGTTTTAATTGTTATGTGTTTATCTAACTTTACACAACATATATAAGAATAATCTGCTTGTAATTTCAGGTCGATTTTTAACTGCTTGATTTTAAGCCTCTGCATTTCGGATCTAGTTTCTGCAATGATAAGCCCGTTTTTTCTCTATAGACGTACTTGGGGCTTTACTTATTGGGAAATATCATCGTTTTTGTGCAAGGTAACCCATGTTTTATAACTACGTTTTGACAATATTATTTAGATAATAATATTGTATTTTAAGCATTTATTAGTCTGAATTATCGTTTTACTATTTCATTAATTTTATTACGATATAACTAAATTTCACTACAACTTTGTCTTAGGGTGCTTAATTAAAAAACTGTTGTTTTAATGAGCCCATTTATAACTGAAAAATATCTACAATTGGTTAAGTCGTTATCTTTTAATTTTCAATAAGTGCTAATTTTTCTTTTAGGTTTACTTAGGAACTGACACAATGACGTCGTACGTTACCACTCTACATATTTTGTCATTTGCTGTACTACGACTCATCTCTATCCGGGCGCCAACGTTTTACTATAAACTGAAGCTAATTCACGCAAAGGTGACGCCTTGTAAACATACAATATAAAATAGTCATATTTTATTTAATTATATATCCACACACAGGTCATCGTGGTAACAGTGTGGATTCTATGCTTTTTTGTTGGGTTTATTCCTCTCACTCTGATGGCCACTGTACGTACATGGCAAATAAACAATACAAGAATTGATTCGAAATGGCCTTCCTGTACTCTGTGCTTGGATTGGTAAGAATTCGACAGCAATCCAATTAAACGTCCAATTCTCACAAATGTATCGCAATTCACAGGTTTAGCACCTTCCGGCGGTACTCCGCTGTCGGGTTCAGCATCATGTATTACTTGCCTATATTGCTGGTGATAATTATATCCATATCAATCATATCTCTACTGTTTAAAAGGAGGACAAAACGTCAGACAATAATCAGTAAGTAAAAGCAATTGTGCAATTAAAGTATAACATTTGGAATTAACCGACCACAACACAAGCCGGTTGTTTGTACCCTCCTTTTTATAATGGTTCAGTGGTAGGCCATTTTTTCTCGTTAAAACCAACGACAGCATAATATTTCTTCGGGTACTTCGATAATGCAGTGGAATAAAATAGTAACGATAAAGTAATGCCTTTATCATATAAACACACTGTACAAGCAACGGTTCCTGACAGATGTAGGTTTTTACGCAGTGCACACCAATTACAGGAGAATTACCACCTCAACCTGTAGCGAGTTTTTCAGTCGGTCCGATGCGGTTTCGTGTTTAAACCAAATTTAATCAAGATTTCGTTTTTACCTGGCTTCACTTTATTTTTTTATTTACCATGTCACCAAAAAAAATTAATGATAAAAAAATGAGACAATATTTATCAGAAATAAAACTCACCATAGCCTTATAATTTAGGAACTGGTATTCTTAAGAGATATACACACTGTTAGGCTCTGCACATAATATCTAATTTTTATAAATATCTTAAGGAACAAATAGAAACTCTTTTAACCAACCAGATTTTCTTAGGTTTCCATCCAAGTACGAAAGGCCAACCTGACACCGCAGAGTCTAAAAGAAGACGGAAAGAATCGCATGTTGTACTTCAACTCTCTTTGATAGTCGGTTCGTTTTTACTCGGATACATTCCTCATACCGGTAATTGTTGGTCTTAACACATATTGGTTGAAGATTTTGTCTTTTTTTATTTGTTGTTCTTTTTTTCAAATTTCATAACTGGCATGTAGTTTAGCCTAATTTTAACATAGAAAATTTAAACTTTTGGAGTTGTAGCTTGTAAAAACTTATAAAGAATGCCAGAGCATCACAATAAAGGTGTGCAAAGGTAAACCACCGAATGTGACATCCTGTCTAAGACGAAAACACAAATATGGAGCTCATTTTTAGTTATTTATAACCATAGGTTCTTTGTTACTACATAACGAAAAATTGTAATGTAGACAAAATAATAGCAATTTATACACCTTATTGTCTTTGTGTACTTTTAACAATTGTGATTGTATAACAAGATATATATTTTAACGCAGCATATTACTTCTACACTGTGGCTTCAAAAGGTACGACTTACGATCACAAAGTATTTGATTGGTGGTTTGCCATGATACAACATACTTGTCTGAGAATAAGCGAATCTCTTAATCCAGTATTCTACAATCTTGCATCCAGGTAATTTCATATAGTTTTCCTGCATCCACCATACGTTCTTCATTCTTTTTATTTTTTTAATTTACCAGCATCATGAGAAAAGAAACGGCTTTCCTATTCAAGAGGTTGTGGAAATCCATAGTCGGACGAAATCAATCGAGTGTTATTATGCGAACTATCCGATCCAGAAAGATTTCTCCCGCCATCGCTACAACACCCGTCAAAATTGTTAAAACAAAAAATTGTTTCACGGAAAACGCGTAGCCACATTTTAGTATTAACTTTCCTTCAGTTATTTTAAAGACCCTTTTCTTTTTGATATTATGTTTATTTCTGTTATCGCCATCAAACATTTTAATACAAATCCTTTACTTTAAACAATCTGCAGATTCCTTCCAAAATTTTCCAAACGTGTTTCTTTGGACTGTCGATGCAGCTTTTATAGGTAATCGGTTGTTTCTTATTAGACAATGCACTAAAGCGGACGTTGCGTCAAACCAGTAGATTAATAAGGGAAAACAAAAGGAATAAGTTAGAGCAACGCCCTATCTTATTTATTGCATCACAATAGCTCCGATAAAGAGTGGACATGAAGTATTCTGACGGTTGGACGCGTTATAATTGCACCTGCGTTTTCCCACCGATCATTAGAACGGTGCACCATAATTTTATAACTAATTGCAATAAAAATGTTTTCTTTAATAAAGGAGTAAGTTGTCTTAAATCGAACAGGCGCCTCAAGCGCCAAACAAAATGATGATCATATGTTGCGATCATACCATTTCGTGGAAGTGTGCTGAACAACGAAAGTTGGCCTATAATATGTGTCTATGGGTTGCAAAGCGATACATAACTTATGAAGTTTAAATGGAAGATTAAACATTCGCGGATGTTAATAACATTGTTTTGTTATTTGTAGTATACCCAAAAATCGTTTTAGGGAAAGCATTTCGTTAGGAACTTGTTTTTATTTACACGTAATTTAAAAAATGAGACTTTTCAAAGTAGTTGGTAAGCGTTGTTGTTTTTGTGGTTATTATTCTGTGCGTATTCCAAAAATTACAAACTAAAATTGCAATCACCTCTTGCAACCCACCGCAATCTGAAGTCATAAATTGCTACCTGCTTTAGCTTTCGTTTAAATAATACATCTAGAACTAAGCGTTGTCTATATGGACGACTCATACTTCGAAATTAACTAATATAACGGGTGTAGGACTACGACCGTCGTGTTATGACTATTGGCAATCATCAAATAATCTAAAGCACACATCAGTATCGTCAGTGTTTGAAATAGGATCGTATTTAATTTTACGTTTTAAATGATACATTTACCTCATATGCAGCCTTACTTAGGAATACTGCCGCACAGAAAAGTGACCTAGTTAGAACGAATTTTGCATATGTCAGATATATTTACCCAATAAATCTATGTTTTTTAGCATTTAAGTGTTGTTTTCTTGAAAATAATTCAAATTGTAAAATAATGTTTCTTGCGCAACAGCTTAAGAAGCGCGTCGTTTACTTGTTTATACAATAAATACAACAAACTTTGGATATTCGTTTTAACACTAGCGAAAACTTCCATAATATTTATGTGGTTTAGATAAGTATATAAACAATCGCGATCTCCCGGTAACTTGAGGGAGATGCAGTCACAAAAATAAACAGTCGCACCCATAGCTTGGCGAAGCATCAACAATCTAATCGTTATACAAAAATTTGCATAATTACTCCGCAACAGGTTAGGGCCACGATTTATTTTATGTTGCAGCGCACCAGTTTTACATTGCAACTATAAAAGTCCACTTACGACGCAGGTATAGTATGTATCTGGTAGTGCCATGACATAATATTTTGTCTAAGAATAGAAGACAGCCTAAAACTAGAATTCAACAATCTTGCATCAAGGTAACCAACCTCTTATAATGTGTGGCATTTCGCCTTGTTCGCCTTATTAATTTTAAATCGCCAGCATCATGAGAAAGGAGAGGCAGCTTGGCAAAATAACAGTAAAGTCGTAAGCGAAAGGGATTAATTATTTAGTTTTTTTTATTATTGCATTGAAAAATTACGGTACAAAAATTAAACTCGAACAATATTTGGAACTGCAATAGTTTAAGTAAGATTGATGATTGGAGAATACAGCGCAAGCGTTATGAGCTTAACACTGTGTAGATAGACTATTGGGTATAATAGCTTTTCTTGGTCCGCTTTTCGTGTCGTACCCTGTATCACTGTTCGACTTTTTCAATACTCGGTGGTTCTGAGACTTCTGATTGCAGGATGTATTTCTAAAATCATTCGTGCGTGTGGATGATGCACCAGATGAATTTGTTGATGACATCAGAGAATTAGCATCGCTGCCCACAGCACCCCGACTCTTGGCGACTACGTCCGGCAGTAATAAGTCGTTTCTTCGCCTCTGTTCCGCCCTTGTCATCTTATAATAGGAGAGAGCGGATGACGTAGTGTCCACCGAACATCCAGAGTCTTTCCTGGAAGAGAACTTCGGTTGCCATGGTGGTGCGTGGTCACTTGGCAAGTGATTCATCTGATCGGTCGGTTCACCTTGCAAAGTTATAGAGTAAATATTTCTATTTAAACAAAAAACTTCT
Source organism: Ciona savignyi (assembly GCA_000149265.1). Classification (NCBI taxonomy): domain Eukaryota; kingdom Metazoa; phylum Chordata; class Ascidiacea; order Phlebobranchia; family Cionidae; genus Ciona; species Ciona savignyi. Next base: position 13,769 of record CH002478.1, read on the forward strand.
ACAAGCAGTTTATTGTGTGCCTAAATAGTTTTATCTTTAGTTAAAGGTGAGGAGTATCAATGAATACTCACCGGCACTTGGCATCCAGCATGTATCACAGTGGCCGTAAGTCTTACAAAGTTCGGTACATTTATCGCTCATGGTCATGACGTCCATTGGGATTTCCGGCAATACATAGTTGTCTGGTGGCACGGACGAAATATCACGCATGTCGGTGTAGACTGATTAAAAATAAGTTAAATTTTAGCTTATCTGTGGAATTTTCACGATTTAAACCTTGAATATCAGTCATAAAAAGCCATAGAAAGTCGATATCCATCTATGTATGAGTTCATGTTCAGAAAATATTTACAGTCTTCACGATTTATATTTTAAATTAAGCCATCTAAACATTAGGCCACTTACATGGATGTTCACCAAACCGGCGAGGTAACGAAGGATACCTTGGTCTCTGAGAGCCAATATATCGTTGCATGGAACCGGGCGTTGTAGGAGCGTCGCATAATCTACACTGGTCTGGGGTGGAACTTACACTGGTGAGCCGAGTGGACACAGTGTGTCTGAAATACATGGTACTAGTTAATAGGACAACACAATAAACATGAGGATATTTCGGAATCGTTTTGTAAAAGCTTTGGTGTGTTGGGTACGATGAAGGCAGTTTGTAATCCAATTATTATCATGGTTTAGACAACGTCCGCTATACAACTGATCAGCAAACTACTGATTACAACTTATTACCTTTTGGACCGAGAAGTCTACTGGCAGCCATTAAGCTAAACCTTCATACCAAAGACTTGTACTATTTATTAGTTAGGATAGTGATAGTCAATTACGTACTGGTTACTTGGATATCCGTTCAAACGGCCGCACACGATTAACTTAATATAACATTACGTACTACGATATTTTAACTTGGGTGTACATTGTAACATATACTTACTGAGACCAGTGATTGTTGCTTTCTATTTCTCGTCGCGACTCAGTTGGGGAGTTGAATTTTAGAGGACCCACCCCACCAGGTGGTGTCAAAGATTCTGTTTCTTCATCGTTTGGTGTCGCTGTTGTCTGAAGCGATGGCGAAGAGGCCTCCTGTCAAAATATATTAATTATTATGTGTCACATTATTGCTTCCGTTAAAATACCAACTTAAGAAACAGCTTGCGTTTTCAGAAAAAACGATATTTAAGAAAAAATACCCACTTTTTCTTTTCTTCTCTTTTTCCTTTTCCTTCCTTTTTTTCGGACAATACAAAATACGACGAGAATCAAAACCAAGAGAACAAAGACCCCCCCGAGGATCACAGCAAGTAAGAACGGAGTGTTTGCTAGGATTAGATCATCACTCTCCAGTCCATGCGAATTGGAGAGATGGCGATAGCCTGGTGGGGGGTCCCCAGTAATGACGTCGATGTACAGTATCAGTGATGACGTCATTGGGGGATTCCCGTCATCTCGAGCCTGTCATATAAAATATTCTTGTATTGAAGTGTAAAAGTAGTTTTATTTTACTTTCTATAAAAGCGGGTGATTGGACGGTTAGATACTAAGTGAAGCTGTTTTTTGCATTACAATGTTGAGTGGACGGAAGTCTTTTTTTTATCCATGATTCGTCCATATTTTATTTCTGTTTTTTTTCAATTATTGAATTTACACGAAAAGAACGTCAAAAAATCTTACCGTTATGGTGGCCTTGTACAAGCCGAGAACGGCCTGCGTGTCCGAGTGTCTAAACCTAGAAGTGAATTGGCCAGTATCTGAGTTGAGATGAAACAGAGGGGAGTACTGCTTATGACGCACTTTTCTCCCGTTCTTGTGCGTTATGCGGTAGGAGTAACGTATGTTGGTGCTTACACCGGTGTCGAAATCAACCGCCTGTGGATAAAATTGTTTATGTAAGATATAAAATAAACCGTGGCATATGTAGGATATAAATAATACCGGCGTAAAAAGGTGAAAAGGTGGTTTACTTGCGACCTGGCATCAATAAGGCAGAATTCTGAAGGCAAAACCACAACCGCAATAAAACAATTTTACTTCAAACCTGAATGGTTTACTAGAATTTTGATACAACTAAATACAATTACAGTAATAAATAATTAGAATAAACAGGCTAGTGATGGAATTATGGATGATTTCTAATTCATGTTTATTAGCGAACCAAGTTTAATTGCTTGGTGCAATGCTGAATATAAGAAGTTTGTGGAACTTCTTTTACTGGCATGGTATATGGCACTAATGTGTAGAATTGTAGGGATTACCACTTTAGAAACAAGTCGAATTCGATTTCAATAGGAAATGATTCGGAATTATTTTTGATTTCACCAATTCAATACAAAAATAGTTTTATTTCTATAATTGTGATGCAAAATTAGAAAACCTAGATGCAATTATATATTTCTTAATAAAATAAATGTAAAATATGTTGGTTGCCCTCTGAGTCTATTTCGAAACAGTTTCGATCATTGATTCAATATCCTTTTATTAATCATTTTCGTTTTACCTTAATTTCGGCAAAAATTTGCGACCGCGAGGTGACGCTGGCGAACAGAGTGGTGTTGGAGGTTTCGGGGAAGGTGAAGATTGGTCTATTGTCATTTACATCTGTTACTGTGATGTTTAACACCCTGGTACTTTGTAGACGTACACGGCCACCGTCCCTTGCAGAAATTACAAACTGGAAATGAAAATTTATAAAATTAAGTGTCATGTTTAATTAAATCAAAATTGAAAAAGGTTCATGAAAAAAAAACATTTAAGAAAATCACCGCAATAAAAACAACAATATCGGTTAATACTGACTCGTTTAGCCCCAAATATACTGCAAACAAATAAGGAATACACTCATTAAACAAGTTAAACTTATTATGTATTCATGTTGAATTATACTTTCTAGACAAGAACTATAGGAGAAGGAAGTATCACTGAAATTAAAATGTTGCAGGATGATTTTTACCTTCCAGTTTTGACGAGTTTCAAAGTCCAAAGGTCGGACAAGTATTATTTTTCCATTGTCATGGTTGATTCTAACAGGTATTTTGTCACCCGAATAACTTCCAATTTCAGCTAATGTCACCCCGTACGTGACTTTTCCATTTGTAGAAGGCTCGATCTCATTTTCCTGTATATAACAAATAGATACTCAGTTAATCTGTAAAATGAAAATATTAATTAAGTTAATTTTAATAATGCGTAAGGGGACAAATTTTAAGCGGCTGGTATCTTAAAAAACTGTGATACATATGACATATCAGAAGCCTGTACGTTAACCTGTTTTGTACAGAAAAGAATTTTTAATTCGGTAAAGTTAAAACTTACGTCGTTTAATCTCCATGCAGGAGTACTTTCTGAATCTCGGTCAACTGCAGAGGCTTGTGCGATGACCGACCCAATAGCGGTGTCTTCCGGGAGCATAATGTCAATGTCCGGATGTTGAAACGTTGGAGTGAATTCATTGACATCCAATATAACAACATGGATGTTTCGATGAGAGCATCTGTCAGTGGATGAACGATGCCAATTATGCTGTTTTATCGATTAATGTTTAGTTTCTACACACATCTAAAAGCTTAGTGTTTAACTTATTTATACGTCATGTAATAAAGACTTTTAAAATGTACCTTCGGCGACTTAATTTTACAAAAATGGTATCTGTACAACTTGTTTTAAGAAACAAAACTTTTCGCCACTTACTGCGCCGGAGAGCCATCATCACATGCTGTAATTATGACGTCATAGCTATTGCGTGCTTCTCTGTTCAACAGCACACCGGTGGCGAGTAAATTATCCTCCGTGATTTCAAAATTTCCCGGTTCTATAAAAACTAATTTTAGTGCCGTTTCTCCTGGCAGAATCAAATCAACACAGAGTATATAGGTACCAAGATTAAAATCTACTTTCTCCTTAACCATATAGTCAATGTAAATTTAACTGACGTGATATGCATAATGATTAAAATCAATCACAAATCATTAATATGTTTGCCTAAGATTAGAATTATTTTTTATTTTATAAACTGATCGGATACTCATAATAATAATAATTATTATTATTTTACTGTTCTTTATGTCCATTCTTATTAGACTGGTGTAATTTATTATAAATGCTTTTCGTGTTACCAATTGACAAAAAATTATTAAATAAAATGGCACTGTCTCATAAAATAATTCCTCACCGGTAAGGTTTCCAATATCTGCAGTTCCTGGAATGATTGTTTCCGCCTTCAGTGTGACGTCACCGTTCCTACCCTCGTCTGCATCAGTTGCACTCACGTGACCAACAAAGGTCCCGATAGGCGCCGATTCGAGTACGTAGGCTGTCGATGGAAAATTAAAATTTGAATAATTTTTTTTCACTTGGTATAGATAGCCCAAGGTGTCATATTGTAAAATGTGTTACAATGTCTTATCTTCGTTCGTTTGCATCTGTGCGTTGATTACCTTATGATGGCCTCGTGACCAACGTTTAATAATAATTCCCTCTCGCCTTTATCTTTATGGTTCTCGCTAAAAACCGTTAAACTTTACCCGCCTATTTTCTTTGTTATGAACTATTTTAATATGTTTTCAGTGGACCTGTGTTTTCACACTACTTACTTCAATACATGCATTTTATAACGTTGAAAGCTGCTTACTACAGGTTACCGAGAACCCCGCCTAAAACTGTAACAAGTGTGCCACATACACCGATTCGTTTCGATTTGTAGCCAGTTCATTTAAGTGTTGTTGTGACGACGGGTAATGTCAGGATAAGGTTACATCAGCAAATTGTGGTTTGCCATGTAATGAACAAATTGCACATTTTAAATGTCGACTATGGGTATGGGATAACTTTCGATGTCCATTTGTAAAGTCGAATCGACTTACATAGATAGTAAACAATACTTACACGTCAACTGGTGCCTAATTATATGCCAGACTGATCCGAACTTTAGTCTTACCTGTATCACCCACACTGTATAATATGTAATTGATCGTAATAACAGGAGCATTGTCGTTCACATCCTTAACGTGGAGACGGAGAATCACTTTGGATTTCTTCGGGCGAACCGGGTCTCCATCTATTGCTTCAATCAATATCTTCATACTTTAAGTTGGTAAAAATAAAGTTTATAAGTGTACATACATTTCTAGAAATGGGCAATATTGACAGTACGTTTACCCGTCATGCCTTTGATGATCCAATTTTTCTCGGAGAGTTACGAATCCGCTGTCAGCGTTTATCGACACCGGCCATTTTACCGACGTCTTCGGATCGTCAGCGTCAGTTGAATCTCCACCAATCATATATCGTACGATTCCCCGACGACCGCTATCCATATCAGTAGCTTGGATTTGATCGATCACGTGACCAGCTGGGTCGTTTTCCCGGAGGTTAGCTTCGTAAATCTTAAATGCAAAATTCCACTTTTTATCGATCGAAAGGTCCCTTCGTCATAAACACACTTCTTACAGTTAAATTAAATGAATTCTTGTAAACAATGTTAACATAGGAAAAATGAACAATGTTGACAAGGCAAAAAAAACAATGTTGACTAGGCAAAGAATATTAAAAATATATATTTTGAATTAGCTATAATGTATACTAATGTTTCGTCGGTGTACTACCGCAAATCTTTAAAATAATCTCTAGATTCTCCTACTTCAAAAGTCTTTCAAACATGTTTAAGAATATCACCTCTTTTTCGAATATTGGGAAGTTATCATTTTCGTCCATCACGTGGATTTTTACCTCTACGTCACTGGACAGAGAGTGTAAACCCAAATCGTGAGCTCCGAGCACCATGCGATGAACTCTGGTGGTTTCATAGTCTGCGAGACATAAACATTAAGATGTCTGGGAATCGGTTTGTGATACATTTATCAGGCATAAGTTGTGTAAATGTCACAATTGCGATATGGGAAAACGATATCGTCGACAAAGGGAAAAACTAGTAATAAAAATGACATACACCTTGTTTAATACCACTCTTCATTGACATGGTACTTAGATAAAAGTTTCACTATAAAAAAACGAATTCAAGTGCATTTTTTGACAATGTCGAAATATATTTAAATCAATACGGAAATCCAATAAACTGAATCGATTTCAGGGGTTAAAAGCACTGTTTAACACCACTAGTACATGACATTCCAACTTTCACACCGCGGATTAGGCTGCAAGTTTTCAGTACCTGTATAAAGGAGCCACTTATTATAAACCCCTTTGCGAATATCTTGGGTTGGGTAACAGTGGATTTGGTTTTAAGGACATTTAACCAACAAGCATGACTGGACTGTCTGGAAATAAGGCTTTCCTGGTACCATTGAACTACAATTTAAATTTAGGCTGGGCACTTAAATCCGCTTTTTATTGATTCAACAGTCATTTTGTGACAATTCATTTGCATTTTTAATCACAAGTCTGCTGCGTTAAACTTACCTAGTGGGTTAGTAAGCACTAATCTTAGATGGGACACTCCATCAACTTGGTAATAATTTATTCTGAAGAAGGTTTCAGTTTGAGACAGGGAATACCTGATTTTCGAGTTGTTTCCTGAAACACAAAGCATCATCTCTTAACCTTTCGCATTTGTATCACGCGCACTTTAAATCTGGCTGATTAAGCATATATTTTATTTTTAGACGACCGGCGAGGGTAAACTCGTCGGAGAGAATTCTCTATTATGCTACCTTTACACAGTCAATAAAACGCGGTGTTAAATTCAATACACAGTTTTAACATAAGTTCGGTTGCAAATAACTTTGATTCCGAAAGAAATACATTTGGATTTCACTCCGTTTTTTTACTTAGTAAGTTTGCTATTCCAATGCTCTACAGGTTTTTAATTTGAATATATTAAACTGATAAATTTAGTTTAATTATTTTTTTGATAATTAAGCTGTATTGATATCCTACCAATATGAAATTAGGCAGTGTATTTAGAAAAACATAAAATATATATACGAAAATAAAACTCTAAATACAAGTAAAAATGAAAATATTATGTTCGCCGCAAAAATTACCTAAATCTGCATCTGTGGCCTGGAACCTGTCCAAGTTTAATTGGTGACCAGGTGCAGTGCTCTCGCTAACGTTCAAGTTGATGACGGGCTGCGCAAACTTTGGACGATTATCGTTGACGTCATCAATATTTACACGAACCGTCATGAAACGAAAATTGGGCCGCGGTAACATAACGACCTGAAAAACACATGTGATTTGTACACTGACGGTGACGCAATTTGAATAGTTTTCTAACCAGTAACAGAATATAGACGTTTTATATCGCTTTTAGTACTAGTTCTCAAAATATCGAGTGTGCGACCTTGTAAGTGAACTGTGAGGTTACTTTCAAGTGTGCGTAGAAGGTATGAAATAGAGCAAAACATTATTTCACGTTTTTCGCAGTCCAAACCTTAACAACAATTGCGCAAGAACTCTGGTCGCCGCAAAGTTTCTCTCTGTCGATCCGCCCTTGCACGGTCATCAGCCCTGTCCTCGCATCAACTTTCATCCAACTTGTAGATGATGATGTCACAGATGGGCGTGATGACGTACGTCCAAAGTCAAGCGATTGTTCCAGGATTTTGAATTTGACGGTGGGAAACTGTCGCAGTGAAACATTCAATTCTTCCCGCAAGTTTGCGACTTTAGTTCCTGAAAAAATACACTTCGTAGGAACGTTCATACTTACTTTAGTGGCATCAACTTTTTTACCGGACTTAGTTTTGAACCCTTGATGGGCTTGTTGCTAAGACCGTTTTTGGTATATAATTTGGTATATGTATCAGTAGAGTTAACCATTCGGCTACAAGACCGTACTAGTGGCATCAACTTCATAATGTAGATTGTAGAAGATAATAATACAGAATGTTAAGTTAAATATCGTACCCTTGAATATTGGAACCCATTTATTCATTAAAAATTGTTAAGTTTATGACTTATATTGCACCAATTCAAACTTTAAAAGCATGGCATCGTTTGAAAGATTGTCGCAAGAGTGACTTGGATTTCAACCAGAGTAAACTTTTAAATTTTTTTACAAAGTTCATTTGCAGAAATCCCCATGACCGATAAATACAAATACATTTGGAATAATAAATCTATATCATTACATAGTCTTTAAAATGCACAATTCGTTTCAAATATACCTCTTGGGCTTTCTTCAGGTAACCATTTTTCAATGGGTTTATCCGCATAAGATAGTCCGATAAGTAAGTTGTAGGTTATGAATAATCGGATCCACATTTTTCCCGTTACAACAGTATCTCATATTAAGAAAATTAACCCAAACTAGACCTATTTAAAATGAATACAAGGTGGTTAGAGGAAACCGACACACTTGTGTTTCTGTTTTGGCATCAGCTGTTCGAATTAGATGCGAGACAACGTTAAATTGACCTAATACACAGTGCTTGAAATTAGATAATGCGGAAAAGTGTTCTCGGTGAAAACATATCTTTCAATGGTTTTTGTTTTGTGCATATTTTCTGCCCCGACTGTTACTTATTCGTGCACAACTTCGTGGGTCGAGGGACGTGCTGGTTCACTGAAGTACAAAATAATGTTGCGAGGATCGAATTACCAAAGAAGCAAACTAACTGCCCCAAACGATTATGCAGCTAACAAAACATTCAATCAACGAGTATAGTTAGGTTCTTTGAACGATAAAGAACCTTTGCAGAAGGTGAAAATAATTAGGTTTTGTAAAATAACAAATAAGTTTACATTAAACATGACTGGTAATGCTGAGTCATAAACTCATTTAACTGTATTAATTAACACTACCAATAGCTCGGCATTTTCCGCAATTCGAGAACATTCTTGGCGGAGATTTCCTTTCAGAATCGAGGAAATAGAAACATAAACAAAGACAGAACAAATGCAGCCGCCAGCCACATTTGTTTGGCGAGCTTTTCTTTGTTGGAAAGTTCACTGGCACAGCTGCCCTTAAGTTCGCGTTGTTCTTTCTATCCGGATCTTTTTATTTTGTAATCAGAGCCGCTATAATTTCGTCCTACGCGCGGCTACGAGTGGTGCAAATTTGAAAACGAAAATCAGTGAAAACTGGTCGAAATTGATCTGAAACGAGCACAAAAACCTTTTATTATTCGCTAAACCCATGAGCCAAGCGATAAACAAGATAATCAAATCAGCGGAATTCCACTCTTTTGGATCAGTACATCCTGGCTCTAAAACCCCGAACGCTTTGTTAATTTGCACTGTATTGTTAACTGGGGTATATACAGCACGGGCATATAGTAATTACATCGCCACATAATAACAGTTCAAAGCCTTAATTTGCAAATCGCTATACGGTGTTGTTTTTAGCCGGAAAAAGTAATCTTGCAATTATTTTAAAACACGTAATAATACGATTAGACAAGCAAAAGAACATTATGTTGTTGTTGTTTTAAATTACGACGCAATTTTAAATTCCCATCCGTATTCTTTACTATTCGGGACATTTTACATTGGTTTAATTTTAGTTTTAAATGAAGGGCGTTGCAGGTCACATGAAATAAGAGCTGATTTTGGAACATCGCGAAAGTATAATCCGATATTTCATTTTACAGATCCTTATCGGGTAAAACTTTGATTGACATAAGAGCGCAGATTTAATAAAATGGAATACGCTTGGGGTATGCTTCTTAGATATGGTAATAAATATACTCAACACCGATATGACAAGCAAATACAATTCTGTGCTTTATTTCTGCGCTGTCTGATGTCAAATTCGTTCAGTTTCACCGTTGAACACATTTACAACCGTGTATGCGTGTCACAAACCGTAGTTTTACAGGGACTCTGTTTGCTGGCATTTACCCATACACCCTGCCCCCGGGCCCGTATGGAAAGTACGTCAATTTTCGACGAGATCTCGAGTGTGCAAGCGCTAAATATTTAAGTGTGCAGTGTGCAAACGTCCAAGAGTGCACACTTCAAGTGTGCACACAATCTCCTTTTTATTACTGTTTTACCAAAATCTTAAAAAAACATATTATTCTATCCTCAATCTTTCGTGTCCGTCTGCTAACACATCTATCTACATAACGTGGGGTCAGCTAAATAACAAAAAATGTACTGACAGTAAATTATCCGAGGTCCAGAGGTAGGTTTACAGGTTTGTTGGAAATTATACGATGTTTATGTTCGCGATCGTGTAAAATTACCCAAGTGTGCAAAGACTCGGGGTAAAAAAAAACTCGAGTGTGCAGCTGCCGTACTTTCCATACTGGCCCCCCGGGGTTAAGCAAGACCAAATTGTTTCCCGAAAGGTGGCTGCTCTCACGCTGCGAGACACGGGACACCGTGTTACCGGTTAGACCTGGTTCTGAATTAGTTAAAAAACTTCCTACACTCGAAACTTGATAACAATACAACAGGCTGCAAGCACCTTGTGTGGGAAATCCTGTGCGATTTAGAATTAAAATTGCTTTCACGCTATATTTAAAACACCACACGAAAATACGAAATTCCAGACAAAAAATAATTATCGCTTGTCTGTGGACTGCAACATTACTTTCAATTCAGCGCATCGATTCTTTATTATCGTAAACCTCGCGTGCCTTCGCACAATTTATTTAAATTATGTTCCGTTGTAAACAATGGTAATTTCGACACACATGTGAATATGAATTCAGCGCGGCGTGTCATAGACATGCTTTGTTACGCCACAATACGGTCATTCTGTTTCTATTATTTGCAGGGAAGCGTCTCAAAACAAAATCGTAAGAACAAACGAAAATAAAAAAGATAACTAAATACAAGACTTACAGGAATTTCATATATATACTTGTTAATAATTCATATTTAAAATTATCCAATGTTTAATACATTAACATGAAAACTATGTGTATAAACAATAATACGCACTTGAACCTACCGACATATAGGCGCATAGGATATTCATAAATTAAAGTGTAGAATCCGATTTCGTTATAGGACGCCATTAAAAACTTCTTCCAATAGGTTTACACCTGCATGTGATATGCTTTGCTTAATATGCTCGTAAATGTACTTTCTCTCTTTGGAACTGGAAACCAGAAATCGGCTGATCCCTTTTCGGCGCCAGAGAATTGGCTTACTGAAACCGCTTAATAGTCCTGCAAACATTGTTTGTTAAACCCCATGCATCCCGCGTATGGGATTTGCGGATTATTCCGGTGACTCACTTCAGTGCAAAAGCATTCTGAGCCATTTATGACCACTAAATAGGGAACTTTTCGAAAATACGGAAAATTAAAATAGTTTATAGGCGTCTTAAATAATTTTCTCGCTTCATCCATAAAATAGCTTCTTACTGACTAGAATAAAGTAAAGAATCGGTAGTTTTACCAACGTTCCTAAGTTGACTATTGGTTCCTGGACAGTGGACTTTAATATCTGTCGTTCAACTGACCAATCATCCAAATACCGACTACCAAATGATCAATACTTATAAATATTTAACTGCAACTACGTCTGTACAAATTATTTTCTTCTAATGTAACTTTAGCTGCAAAAGAGTAGTGGAAAACTCGGATGTAGCAAATGACTTAAACTTTAATTAACATGCTATTGACTGTGGTCACGCAGAAATCGTCGACTAGATTCGTTTTGCAGGAATAGACTGTTGGCCATAGACCCACGGCAAACGGAAAGCGCTCTTTTTCAAGCGTGGAGTTTCGGCAACGCTCGATCGCAAGCATTTTGCCCACGTTGTAACCCAACACGTTGCTATATCAATCCTTAGCTTGACTCACAACAAAGAGTTGTTTACTAAGAAAAATTTTAAGTCGCGAATTAAGCTGCACAATTATTTCCACACATCAAATATCAACGACTTACAATCAGTTAGACATTACCATGTGTTGATTACACTATGAGTTTATCTTACTGTGCTAAAAGCTGTGCGTTAACACAGTTTCTCTTCTCGAAAGCTAATTAGGCCGAGTTCGCCTGAAACAATGGATTTCCGCATGAGCTAGCGCTTAAGTTGTTTGGATTGCGTAGCAGAACCAGGAATGCATTAGTGTCGCCCCCGTGCGCTCGGGTTACCCATAAGTCCCAATAAACGGTGTTGACAGTGCATCATGTGCCACCTGTACGGCAGCCGGGCTGACTCGCTCCTTAAACGGCCGAGGAGGACTTTTCCGCCAGTCTACTGATGGATGATGGATTCGGACAAAGATTATCAGTCCGTAGCGTTGCGGTTTTAGTTGTTAACGGACGAAGGAACGAGCTGAAGCACCTGCTGACATTTAGGATTATTCTAGTAAATTGTTCAAGTTTAACATATTCAAGAAAGACTACTTCATTAAGGGTCATTTTGCGGTTGTCAGGAGCTAATAGCTGGGATATGGTCATCTGCATGTTAAAACAAGATTTGACGCGTATAATTAACACATATTACTAACAAAATATAATTAATGGCCCGACATCCAATAAAATCACTTAGCCTTGTTGATCAGTCATTCCTATACATATGTTTATAGATTTTTTCTGGACTGAATCTATTATTCCCAAGTCGGAATATGTAAGAAACACATGTTTTACATGTACTACGTTTCCATGTCCACTCTTCAGGACAAGTACTTGTCCTGAAGTGCGTCATCGCGCCTGACGGGACCACGTGACTTCAAAATTGAGGCGCAGTACTTGTCCTGACGGAGAATCGGTCAGGCGGTCCCGGAGAGGTTGCCCAGTCGAGTTCAGGCGCAGTATTATGCGCCTGAACGCACTCAACCGAAACATTTCAAACAACACGCTGCAACTGGAAATTAGTGATTTGTGCGGAGTATTGTGCAGTTCAACACTGCTAGGGTATAGGCGATGGTGATAGTTAGATTTAAAACTAAAAGTAACTTTTTTAGTAGCGTAGTAGATTACATCCTAATATGAGGTATAAGGTTTATAGACTAGGCTGTCAAGCTTAAGTCGCCAAATGGTTTAGCTTGACCAAATAGGCTAGCCTCAATTGCTTAATTAAATTTTTAGAAGACGAGTAGCAGTTCATATCCTGATATGAGGCCTACAGTCAAAATGACTGGGCTGTTAAGTTAATTTAAGTCGCCTAATGGTTTAGCTTGGGCAAATATGCTAGCCTCAATTGCTTAATTCATTTTTTAGAAGACTAGTAGCAGTTTATAGCCTGATATGCCACCCCCCCCAAAAAAAAAAAACACCGCCTGGAGTCTTGGCCACAGCAACAGACCACCAGGACATGGAACTGGACACCCTGGCCACACCGCATGCTGAGCAATCTATCGTGCTGGATATTCCGGTAACTTGAGGAATCCTCTGCCCCGGATATCCCAGCCACACGGCATGTTGAGGAATCTTCTGCCCCGGAAACTTAAGTCATCAACACGTGCCCAGAAAACTGGAAGAATACCGGTATCAGGTACACAACAGTAGTTGTTGAAAAATTGTTCCATAGTCTGTATATAATAATACTGTTTTATTTCCAAAGGTACTTCAAGACGAGCACAACCAAGACGAGCACAACCAAGAAGGCAAAGGGCAGCAGCTGCCTTAGCGCAACAGGACCGGGAATCTCGCAATTTTGACGAAGTATTCCAACTTTTGAGAGAGTCAGAAGCAAGAAGCTCTGCGAACATTACTGCTATGGTAAATGCCATTGCACAACTTGTAGACGTGTTGACTGCATCGTTTAAAAGACAGAATCCATCTTGTGTTTAATATTGCATTCACTATTTCGTTTTTCGTTTTTCGTTTTTCGTTTGTTTTTCGTTTGTTTTTGCGTTCTGATTCTGATGTTGTGTTTTTATTCATTTCTGTCGTTTTTGCGTTCTGTTCTCTTCGGTTTCATACGTATGTTGCGTTCACTATTTTGTTCATTTCAAGTTTATTAAAAATTCAAAAACGAATAAAAACAAATCTACATTTCAATGAACAAATAATCCGCAATGATTTGGCGTATATGACTGTCAGCACTTGGCTGCGACGAGGAACTTTGAGGAACAAGGGTTGCAACAAGCTGTAATAATGTATGGAGCTCCTTCTGCATCAACATGTAATTGCCTTTTTAAAATCCGCCACCTGGCTTTCAACCTCCCAAAGGCATTCTCCACAACTATTCTCTCACTGCTGTGATGATGGTTAAAATTTTCAGTTAGAGTAGAACCGGTGTAGGGCCTCATCAGCCATGGTAATAACGAATATGCGGAATCACCAACAATCATCACTTGAATTTCGTTGTTGTTGTTGGTATGGTTCCCTGTATGATATAATTAAAGTTTTACATCACTAGGAAACTAAATTAACTGACATGAATACATACCGTTGGAAGGCTGGTAGCATTTTCTATACAAATTGGACGATTTAAGCACCGATGCATCATGTACACTGCCGGGCATTTTGACAGATATGTCTCTGAATCTAAGAAACATGGGCAACATGAATATAAATGTATGATACATCATTCAATATTTCTGCTTGTATTATGGATATGACATCCATCAATATATTTGGTGATATTGGTTTCAATGCATTGCGCCTCGTTGGAATCTGGGAGGTATATAAACTGTGCACTTTTTGCATAGTGCTCGACAAAACCTAAAATGAAAATTCATGGGTAGGCTACATACAGTACATCACACATAACTATATACAAAAAAAGTGTTTATAGGTTACCTGTGAAGACACCGATGGACTGATGTTTTCCAGTCAGAGTCATTAAAATTCTTTACAATTGTGTCCCATCAGTCTGTTGACCTGTAATTCAATTATCTGTTATGTACACTACACAGTAGGTCTAGCCTACACTCAGTACACTGTACAATAACAATCAAAAATGGAGTTCATCAAGGTACACATAATACATTATTCTCAGTACCGGTAATCCTATATGGCCTAATCGCATTAATGTTAATATGGTATGCACACAAGACAACAGCAGATTGGTCAATTTACCTTTGTAGCATCCAGAAATCTCTTTTTTTGTGAGGCCTAGGGACATGTTTGCCCAAAATTCCAAGTGCTAACATACATGTTTTTTTTTTGCATTTTCTTCATTTTCTTTTGCTCAATCATGATAATCGTCAAAATCAGTTGCAGTATAATTGTTGCAAGTGCAACTGCTTCTACAGATAATTCAGTTCTCGGCATTTTTTTGTTTTTTTAGGCCATAAACATGTAACAGTTAGATCTATCAACACAACACACAGCAGACTCGAAATGCATTCTTCCCTGCGACGCGCTTGAGTGATCACGGTGCGCCTGAAAAGTGGACTAAGCGGACATGGAAACGCGATGGGTTTTGCGCCTGATCGTTCAGGCGGTCTAGTCCAACAGGCTATGCTTTCAGGCGCAGTACACAAATGGACATGGAAACGTAGTAATGGTCACTGCCGACTATGCGACTCAAGTTCGGAAGTTTAACATTCGTTAAAATGTGAGAAAATGCAATTGTGGGAACGATTATGTTTTAAAGTGCTGGACATATCATTTTATGTTTAAAGTTATTAGGCTGTTTTAGAGCGGCCACACCAAAATTGCTAAAAACAAAAAAGAATAACATCTGCCATGTGAAACATAAATGCGATGCGAATTTCTCCAAGGTCGAAAGTTCATTTTTATCTACTTTATCGTTGTCCACTCCTCAGGGGGATTCGGTAAAACCCGGCCATGATCAATTTCAACGATACTGCTCTAATCTACATGCCTGACCGTATAATTAATAGTGGCCCAGAGATTTAAACGCCGATAAAGCTCAATGCCCTCGTCTGAATTTCGATTAAGAGATCAATGCTTTATAGGCTACCCAATACCAGTAATTATACCCCATCGGCTGTACTGGCAATTTGAAACTTCGAATTAAAGTGCAAAGCGTACAACTTTGGGAGGTTGAGGCACAAATTACAAATGTGTGCATAAAAGCCCGCATAACCACACTATTTTACAAGAATATACTCGAATTACATGCGATCTTTCAATCATTTTATCGAATTTCAAAGTTGGATGCAAACAAGTAAACCAAAAGGATTTTTTATTTTTGACTCGTGCTCCTCTTTCTTATCTTTTTGCCACCAACAAAAATGACGTCACAACTGTTCCTCACCTACAGAGTAAACAAATTAGGACTTCTACTTTCAGTTAATCAGTTTAACTTTGCTGTTGCTGGGTTTAGTTTAACTGATCACCCTTTTGTTATCTGATCCACGCGGGACTAATCAACTTGCTCAAATTTGCAAAGATACTGCTAATCTTAGAAACAAAAGAGTTTTTATTGCTTAAAATAAGGTTCTTCCTCAGTCGGAACGAATAGGGGTCGCAGACAGCCTTTATTTGGTGTCTTTAGATGATGGTTTAATCCCTAAGTTAGCAATGTGAATACCGACTGGCATGTTCAACAAAAAATTCTCTGGCGCCTTGTTACTTACTGTCTTGGAGTTTAACCCCGACTTGGGCGCTTGTGTAAGTACTTTACTTGTGCTTATACGTCATGGTTGACTTGAAAGTTTAGTCCTAACGCCATTTCAGGAACGTTATTAAAAGGTGGTACCTTGTAACAAACATCGATATGCTCAATTGATGTTGGGACATATTATTTAGCGCCAGGAATATATGTTCATTTTCTCCAAAGTATTGTCAGTCCATATCATCGTTTCCTGAAACAAGGAAAAATGACGGCGAAAAGTCGCAGACAAGGTGTTTCGCGTTCTTTCAAGGTATCGCTTATCTTGCGCTGAATGCGCCAGGCATTTAAACAAAGCACCGGACAAAGGACACAACACGCGACACCAAATAAACCGGACACCTAATACACGATTACGAACCAGCGGATAAAATCAGACATGCTGGAGAATGGTGGAAGGTTTATGTTGTAAACTCCACGATTTCCGCCTTCCTTTGTCCATCGGACAAAACCAGCTGGGCAAAAACGTCATCACCTTTATTCAAAAGAGACGATTAAACAACATAATCGAATGAGACAGACTAGACATTAAGTGTTTGTTTTGGTCAAAATGCATTCGTTTCCAAGGACGACAAAAAGGACGCCCACATTATTCAGTTGTCTTCATTTGCAGATAAAATTAAAATATACTTCCCATCAAGAGCCGCATAGTGCCATAAAAGCGGAATAACAACAATTTGCAATAGTTGTGTCACGCAGCGAATCCCTTGAACTAAAATCCGCGCAATTTTTGACAGGCTCCACCTCGCATGATGTGCAAAGCTTCGTTCACTGCACCCTGGCGTACATATGGTTAAGCCGGTTCACCAGGTCAAGTGACCGATGAAGGACGGAAGGTTACAGCTCAAAATCGTAATGACACTTTCTTTGATAATGCCGCCGTTGGTCAATCGTACAAGCGAAATGTTAACGGCGGTCATTTCCTATCAATCTCTATTTTTAATGCTAATTTAAATTTCTGTTGGTATAACAGATTACTAAAACTACAGGAAATAGCAGGATATACCCGGGGTAGGGTTACAAGAGTTAACAGAAAGAGTCAGAGTGTATCAGTCTGGACACCTGAATGCACTGACCTTAAAATCTCAGAGTCTCGTGTAGCGCATTTCTAGCGTATCAAGTCAATACCGCAAGGAAATGGTTTCATAAACAATTTCAATGGCGCTTCCACCAAATTTTGTATTCCAACAATTGGTCAAAGAGTTAACAAATTCAGTGTACCAAATTAACACAAAACAACAGTTACACATCCCGTTAAAATAATGACATTGTTTTGGGTACACGACCGTTCACATAACGAAAATGCTGACCCTTGGTAGTTTCACTCAAAAGCGCGTCGTTGCACTGGCAACAAATAAGTTTCACACTTAAAAGTTTTTACCAGGGAACTTGATTAATGTTGGATAAGACAAATGATATGCAAGTGCTGGCACTAAATGACAACCATGCACGCTGTATGACAATAGAACACACTATATTATTGCTTGGCCAACATCCCCTTGTCCCCCGCAGAATTCTTATACGTTGAACTAACTTTGGGCCTGGCTTGTATTATCACATAATAAGAATCTATGTCAATTAATCCTGTCCTTAATGCTTTATTAAGACCATCTTTATGATTAAATCACTTTTAGGTGTTACACAGACAATATACTATTGTAATACAAACTTTCATACACCTACTACTGCACTTCTACGTATACACTAACTATATCCTAAAATCTCCCAAAACATTACCAACCGTGCGACCACACACCCATTATTAACTGCAGCCAAAACATTGAGTTCAGTATTCACTGCCAAGTGAAAGTCTGGGAAAATGTTTACAGTACCACGGACCACACAACCAGCAACACACTATAAACACAATCCCTTTCACTTGGGCCTGCTCAATCTGTGAGAAAAACGTGTTGGTTTGTACATCTGCCGGTTAAAATGGGCCTGTAAGTGCCTTAGAGAGTGAACTGTAATTTAAGAAAGACGAGTTATCCAATTACTCAATAGATGTTTCAGATGTGATCTTTGACGCGCATGTAAATTACAGTTTATAGTGCGATATGCAAAGTAGTTAGCGGTTTCCTGACCCCAACTGTATCGGTATGTCTTGTAATGCATGTAACTACCGGTAATGGGCTACAACTGCGCATTTTTAAAATTTTGATTCTTTTTGGGCGCATAATTTTCACTCTGAAAAGTGGTCATTTTTAGGTTCAAATTTACCGCCACAAAAGGCGTTTTATTATACAGTTGAATCGTGCAAATATTTTTTGACATCTGACGAGGCAATTGAGACAGAAAATAAACCTGAGATATGCAAACCAGACTTATATTTGGCAAGGAATTTTTGATCATGTTTGAAGACTAAATATGGTACATACCTGCGGTTCCGGAGTGGCGAGAAAAAAAATCCACTACTGAGGATCGTTTACCATGGCCCACGAGTCCCTTGTACTTTACGTAGTAAGTCGATTTATAACTGGTTGGGTTTGCATCTCGGGCGAAATTGACAAATTTTCTGGTGACAGTTCTGCGCATTTAGTCGAACTCTATCCGTGGCAGGTCAGCCGTGTCGAACCTTAAACAACTGGGTATCACGTGTCTTGTTTCTGGCTGTCGCGCTTCAATGATCGCGTCGGCAGTGCGCTGCACATCAGGTGTCTGACAAAGCACCTCACGCAAGACGTTAACATTTTCTTAAGCCCAATTAACCAATCATCGGACTCAGCCTAAAGAACTATAGTTCTTTAAGGCTGTTTTTTATACAATGACCCTGCTTATATTATCAGCGCAACTAAAACCCAAATCATTGTCAATTTTCCATGAATTAAAAGATTACTTTATGGAAAACATCAAATTCAGTGGTGTCTGCAAATATTTAAACACGAAGATTCGACTAAATGAAAAAGTGTGGTTTATAATGCGATTTCGCTTTCAAAGGCGACTTATTTTAAATAAACTCTTTCCTGCAGAGCTGCGCCTGAGCTACTGCCAGTGAAGCAAATAGGTTTCCGCTAAATGTGTCGTGAATTTCCCCCCGAAGATGTCCACAGAAAGACGAAAATGTACAAGCAAGCGATTCTGGTAAATCTTTATTCTAATTTTCTCCAAAAAGGAACAACATTATAACAGCGTCATGTAAACAATAGAAAGACGAAAAATGGGCAGTAAAATTAAGAGCTTAATAATCTCTCAATATTCTCAACTATTTCATTTGTTTCTCTCATGCTTACATTTCCGCACTGATCGAACGAGTTTTTGCGGTTACGGGGATTTCGAGGCTCAGATCCCCGAGGAAAAAAAGGTTCGGACTCGGACGAAAGTAGATCAGCCGATGCGCTTCTTGCGATTGATGGAACTGACTTCGCTGGAGAAGACGGCGTCGAGAGGGAAGCTGTCGAACGTGAGTCTACATTTTGTGGCTCAACGTCGCGACGCGTGAAGTAATGACTTCGTCTCGAGGATTCTGATGTTGGTGATGTTACTGAAGACAAGGAAGAAATCGGACTGAGGCGAGGGTGTTGCTCGGCTGGTGGTAAAAGATATTCCCTGGAGTTTACCGGATGTCGCATTGGTGGAGCGGTATAACTAGGCCCGTACGAATCTCTCATGAACTGTCCATTCGCAGTTACAAGGACGTTCGAATATATCGAGCTTAGATCGGATGCGGGGTATGGCCAATAATGACGCAACGGTTTGGCTTCGTGTATGGTCTCGAGGTTAGGAACTGGTTCGATTTGGTTGTACTGGTGCTTCACAGCATCTTGGTGGTTATAATAATGATGGTGTCTTGGAATTGGTGGACACAGCTCGACGTAGAGAGGAGCAGATTGTTGGTTGTCAGGGGATATCGGAGAACTTGTTGCTGTAGAAAAAAAAACTTTGTAGCAAAAGTACAATTGATAATTTAGCTATCTTAGAATGTTTATTGTAAAACTGATCCAGTGTTTACCCTTGAATGTAATAAGGTTATAGCATATTAAGGTCAAATAAACAAGGGTTGAAATATTGGTTCTTAATTTTTCGTAGGCCAAAATCTTAAGGTTTCTATTAAATGTGGGTTCAATGTTCATAATAGGTTGATAATGGTTCAATGTGGATAGTAATATTATGGTAAGGGATAAGGTTTATTTATGTTGAATATATCCATTTATTCAACCCAAAAACACAATTGAAATCTTTTTAAAAAAATATATATATTTTTGAAAAAATTATAACCCAGTAAATAAACTTAGTCGGCGTATTTGACTCTTACCGTTGTTGCTACCACTGGGCATCCAGCACGTATCACTGTGGCCAAATTCTAAGCATTGTGCTGAGCAGTTTGGGCTCAGAGGGCCGTATTCCATTTCCCTTGAATTTTTTCGAGATCGGACTGCGGCGTTGTACTGAACTTTATAGAAATCTAAAATTATAAAAAAAATTGATAAAAATTTTATAAAAAAAAGAACTCTTTATCAATATGTATAGTATGTAATAATAGT
This sequence comes from Ciona savignyi, assembly GCA_000149265.1. Lineage (NCBI taxonomy): Eukaryota > Metazoa > Chordata > Ascidiacea > Phlebobranchia > Cionidae > Ciona > Ciona savignyi. The sequence continues at coordinate 34,652 of CH002478.1, forward strand.
CTTAGTCTCTTAAAACTAAATGCAGTTATTAAATATTTTAAAGTGTGGCTTTAACAAATAACTTTTGGTTAAATATAGGAATAATATATAAATATTTATTCGTAAGTAGATTGCATTCAATTATCTAAGCGATTTTACCTTGTTCGTAAGTTGCGTCACAACTTGCCGCATCAGGATCACTATCTCCTCGACCACTATCGCCATCATGCGACAGAGTTGGCAGATGGGGCGCAGACATATTTTTGAAAGATGGGTTCTGTGTTGAAAGGTCGTGGTTGGAAGTCGAGCAATGATACATACGATCAGTTCTAGATGTAAATTCTCCTTACCTGTGGGTCGTATGAGGTAACCAGAGGACGACAAAGGCTTTTACTCGAAGAACGAAAGGACCGGTTACTGATGTCGTTACGCGGTACTATTGTGACGTCATTGAATGATCCTTTGTTATATGAATCGTTTCTGCAAAATGTAAAATCAAGTTAATTTTGAAAACACAAATCAAATAGAACTAGCGAAGTATGAAAGTAATAACAAAAATTAGACAAAGCAGCAAGAACTACAACAACATGTCTGAAACGAACCTGTTTGAGGCTGCCTGGCTCCAAACTGCACTTCCCTGTCCAATACTGCCCTCTCGCGACAGAGATTTATTAAAATTTGGTTTCATGCTCGTCACTGATGTTCTGCACCATTCGTGGCTCTCGAGCGACCCCTTGCGACATGAGTACGTGCGAACTTGCTGCAAAATAACGTTTTGTTAAGATTGCATTCAAACTAAGAGTGATGATTGCGTGTTACTTGCAAAATCAAGCATTTGCATATAGGCTAAAAAAGTTTTCATTTTACAAAGGCTTGGCAGCCAGAATATATTCAGCCTGCATTCAATTCAATTTAAACTACTGCGAAAATAAGCAAGTTATCCTAATTTCTTACCTTTCTATTCTTTCTGCATTTCATGACCACAGCTACGATAACGAGAATCAAGATAAACAGAAAGGCAGCAAGGGCACCGATTATGATGACGAGATAGGAAGCTGCTGGTTTAATCTTCCAGACATTGGGGTCCGTGGTAGGCAGAACTAAGGTGTCCATCACTTCAATCCGCACAGTTCGTTCGTTGGATAAAGAAGGCGAACCGTTGTCTTGTGCCTGAAGTTTATTAAATTACTTTTAATAAATATTCACATGTGTAAAAGTGTATAATATAAACAAATTAACTATTCCCTTTAAGAACGTTCCCCCATACTTCGTTATAAAATATATTTTAATGGGAAACTGGCGATGGCTTTATGAGGTCGAAATTTATATTATAAAACGGAGAGCGGATAGAATTAGCTCGTTTTGAATACAAGGTTTAATTTCGTTGCTATATGGAACATGATAACGCCTCGGGTATTTCTTTTAAAAGGGAATCTATTATTAATGATATTTGTCTGAAGTTTTAGGATGTGTTGAACATCAAATTATGAAATAATCGGCCTGGATGGAAATTGCATGGAAATTGGAATTACACAATTAATATTAAAAATTAAGCATCACCGGATATTAGTATAGTTGATTTTTGGAGTAAGTTATTTTCAAAGGAAAACCTGTTTGAAGCGTGCGTTATTGTCTAAACTTTTAATTTTTTTGCTTTGACTACATAAGTTAAACATATAAAACATTTATCGAAAACTAACGATAATTAGTTGGTTACCTGTACTACTATAATATGCACGCCAAGCTGATCCTCGAGATTGCCTATGCTCATGTTCAGTCTCAAATCGCCGGTTTGAACGTCAATTAAGAAAAGATACGACGATTGGGTATGATCCTCGCTCACGATCCTATAGTTTAATTCTCCATTTTGACCGTTGTCATAATCCACAGCCTGTACCGTAAATATAAACAAATTTATTTAAATTCAAAATATAAACAAATAAAAAATTTTGCTTTGAAAAAATAGTTAATACTGTAAGCATACTTTTAATTCACAAAATGTCTCCAACAGAATATTCGATAACTAATCAAAACGTTAGAAATGTCACAGGAGTTTTTACTTGGACTCGCATGATGACTTCATCACGAAGAATGCTCGCGTAAATCGTCTTGTTGTCTATGATTGGATTTGTGAAGAAAGGGGCATTGTCGTTCACATCTGCCACTGTGAGCAGCAGGTTACAAGTGCCCTGCAGCGCCACCGGATGACCACCATCTCTCGCTACAACAGTGATCTGAAAAAGTTCGTGTCATTTAGGATCATTCGTCTAAACAGATTAATAATTAATCATTCATCCTTTGGCAAGAAATTATTTATGAATCTCGTTACAGAGCAGCCAGTTATCACAGCTTATGTGTATTCACAGTCGGGAGTTCGAAGCTATAGAGTTTAGGGTTGATGGGGGTAACGCTGGTTAAGTGCTTTGCTCGGCGATACAAACGCTAGCTGTATATGCCAAGTTTGTTTATAAATTAACAACGCGCGGCATTATATTAATATACGACAGTATTACAAACTCTTTACCTTGTATTCGTGTGTGGTTTCTCGGTCCAAAGGCCGGACGAGTGATAATTGTCCAGATTTTGGTTCAATTGAAAAACTTCCATCGTTATTTTTTAAAGAGTAGTGAATTTCCCCATTAGCGGAAGGTACGATTTCAGAGTTCTGTTAAAAGTTGATAACGTTAACAACTTAGATTTAATTTTAGTACTTTAGCTTAGCCAAACATGTTTCTACATAAACAAAACAATACATGATCCTTCATTAGCAAAAAAACAATTCATCTCACGTCGTTCAAGGTAAGTGCTGGTGAATTGATTGCGTCATCATCGTTCGCATGAAACGTTGTGATAACAGTTCCGATGTCAGCGTCTTCAGGAATAGTCAGTCGGATTTTGTCGGCATCCAAGGTCGGGGTGTGGTCGTTTACGTCCAGCAATACAATGGTTATACCTTGACTCGAACATCTAAGCATAATATTGCACGTTAGCGGAACTGGTATTTAAATAATACGGTAAAGAGAGAAACGGTAAACACGAAATGGACAGTAATGACTGAAACCACTGTTTTGTAGTAATATTGCACGAATGTGTCAATATGGTAATCATGGAAGTGGATTTACTGTGGAGGCACAGCTAGATCGCAAGCTCGGATCACAAGAACGTATCTTCCTATTTCCTCTCGGTCCAAGCCTCGCACGATTCCAATAAATCCTTCGCTGGTAAGCTCAAAGGAACGAGTGACATCGTCACTTCCGCTATCCTCCATGCTCAAGACTACTTCACCGTTCACTCCGGAATCGTCGTCTTTGGCGGTGACGTAGGCAATGTAGGAACCGACAGGGGCATCTTCTTTTACGTACACTGCGAAGGATACAATTATTGATGAATGATTTTTCGTTAATATGCATACCACAGATCTCATATCAGTTTGTTGTTATTTCCTTATTCTAACATTTCAGCTTCCAATCACATATTTTATATAACAAGTGCTGTCAGTTTTTAAATTCACATATAACTCACCAGTGTTGCCATTCGACAGTCCAATATAATTGATGCTGATTACAGGGATATTATCGTTGACATCATCAACTCTTATCACCAACCACGTGCGACCTACTCGCTGATAGTTTGGACCCGAGTCACGTGCCTCAATCAACACTCGAAGTCTACAAAATATAATTTAATATTTTAATAAGAAGTTTATATGTGGTTACTATGGTGGTTTTAAAAGGAATATCGTCACTGAATACTAACATATTTAATCGATTTTGTTTTAAATTATAAAAATGATTAAGGCTTTTTCCTGCTAACTAGTAATAATAAAGTGAAAAATATAAAGTTTTCTTACCCATTGTGTGACTCTCTGTCCAGTTTTTGTTTCAGTACCACATCGCCGGTGATAGCGTTTATGTTCACCAGATTTTGTGCTGTCGCTTTATTTCTCCGCGAGATGGCGTAGCGTATACGCCCAGCTGCGCCAGAATCTGCGTCGTGAGCTTGCACACGAGAAACCACGTGACCGGATGGCAAGTTCTCAAGCAAAGTTACGGAATATTCCTAAAAAAATGAGCAGTGTTTAAATTTCGCTTATAAATTTTAAAAATGCAAAAATGTTTTTTTTACTTACCAGTTGTTCAAAGATCGGATCGTTGTCATTATCATCAGTAACTCTGATCCTGACTGACACGTGACTGCTTCTTACGGGAGATCCCCCATCCCGGGCAGAAAGCGTCAAACGTTTGAATGAGTTTCGTTCATAATCTAGAATAAATATTTATTACATATCGAATTACGTTTTAGCGCGTGTCAAAACAGTTAGATTCTATCACATCTTATTTTATTTCTGTAAATCAAGGTAAAAACGCACCAAGTTTTCCGGTAAGTTTCAGCTCTAAATGCATGGTGTTTGTCTCATCAGTATTTTGTTCAAGCTGGAACAAAGCGTTTGGACTGATGGTGTATTTCAGCAGAGAATTGTTGCCTATATGACAAAGATAGGTTTTATCAAAAATAATCTTTTTCTACATAAAAGCAAAAATTTAGTTTTGGGAATCTTTCTTTTCTGTGTATAAAATTAATGTTGTTG
>CH002478.1:39318-52892 GCA_000149265.1 Ciona savignyi
TGAATTAAATCAATAATACATCAAGTTGTGGATAGTGGAAACTTTTCACATTAAAACAATTTTTACTGAATTCTACTTAAATCTTTCATCAAGTCTACAGTAGAATGTGCAAAGTCAATTTTCAATTGTTAAGATATTTAGTAATCAAGTTTTGTGAAATGTTTGGTGATATTATCGCTCTTATTTTCGGAGACTACAATAAAATATATCCAAACAATGAGTTTGTAAGAGACTCGAACGACAATCGTTAATAAAAAAAAAAACGATGTTAGGACAATGCAAATACTCACCAATATCTGCGTCTGATGCTAAGAAATGGTCAAGGCTGATCGTATCACCAATCAAAGCACTTTCACTAATATTGACCACGATCGACTTGGAAGGAAAAATCGGAGGGTTGTCATTTATATCATCGATTACCACGTTCAGGTGAAGTAAAACCTTTTCCTTGATGGCGAAAACCTAAAGATACATCCATATCAGTATATTTTCAATGGTCTTTTTTGCAGAATAACTTTTAAGGAGAGTTTAGGAATCGGATTTCTCCGTATTATAGTTAATTTAGACGCCTTGCAGACAAAATGACTTAAAATTACGATATTGTTAAATATCCCTTTTTTCATATTCAGGCATAGTTTCCATGTCAACGCCCTGTTTCCCACGCTATTCCAAGCAACCAAACACCAAAAGGAAATTTCAAAAATATTCACGAATTACAATTCGTCGATTGATGCAGGATACCATTACCTGTAGATAAATTCCACATTTGCTCGAATCTCCACACATTTCCTCGCGGTCGACTCGGTTTTGTAACACAACCTGGCCGTTATCGGTGTCGACACTTAACCAGTTTTGAACTTGTCCGGCAGCGTTTTGGTTTGGCGTGAGCAGTTTTTGGCTGAAAAGCTTGAACTTGGTTGTCGATGATCCTAAATCCAACAGCTCGGCCGTATTCGCAACTGGGGTGCCTTGGGAAATGAAAATTCAATTAGACAAATGGTAATCATTAAGCACGAAGCGTATAATATATTTTATGTTCGTGAAATAAAAAAATAAACACTCACCGATTGTTGATTCTTCTGCTAAATGGACAACTTTTATTCCTCTTGGTGTCCCATTGCATAGTGACATGATCAATGACGCCACAGCGAAAAGACGAGACAATGCGACACTCATCCTAACCCTTTAAATAGAGAAATGTTACCGATAAATAGTATTGACAAGGAAATTGTCATTACGGTACACAACATCCTCGGATTATGCGTCGCTTCACTGTCCCGTACCAATCCATAATCTAACGCCAAAATCATTACGATAATGTTCGATTTTGTACTGTGGGGCTTTACAACATGCATACGTCGTGCATTCCAGAATTCGAATCTATCATATAATTAGCAGAAAATAGTGCGGAATGTAAGCTGTACCCACAGAAGACAATCTTGGAAAATCCAATTTTCTAATGTTTTCGTTTTTAACCACAAACAACGACAAGCACGACGGCCTTAATTATCCTGTCTTATCTTGGAACCCAAAATACGCGACGCTGGTTAAGATGGACGAGCAAAAATACTCGTGCAATGTAGCTTCCTGCATGTGGTACGTTGCAAGAGAGAGACCCGCCCTTACTGGACCCTATCCAAGCAGCACTTCAAAGGTCCTGGTGTAAGTTACCGTTGTAATTAAAGCCAGTAGCAAGCGGCCTTGTCAATGTGGCGTTGCGTGACCGCACTAAGCAGCAACTGCCGCCAGCAAAGTTCTGACAATGTCGTTCTGCTGTGTGCACGAAACCCATGTCAAAGCAAACCCAGCCCACGTCCCTTAGATATTCGTGTCCCATGACCAAAATGGGGTCACGTTTCAACCGAAGAAGAGAAAAATCGACTGCCTCTAAGCCGCAATTGTAAATTTCGAAAACAGCACCATTGACGAGACAATAGTTGTACTACAGCGGCCTCTAACTTCCTGCTTATTTAACGCAATTACTGGTTATCCTTTAATACTTAATCAGCTACAGGATAACATAATATAGTGCCCATATCAACTTGAACCTCTTTAGCTAAGGCATTTCATCATTAAAATATCCTTGTAAATAATGCAACTTCGTGTGATTAAAAAGTATTTTCGCTTCTGAACTAAAACTCTATTTTCATTCAGCATCGCAGCCAAGCATTGGCCGTCTACGACTGACTCGCCTTGCACATCTCAATAAAAGCCTGCATCTCAACGCATTACATTAAATCTAATTGGGAACGAACCTATTGAACGGGATTAGAGCTGTGCGCTGCAATAACGAACACATAAAATCGGCAAGAACAAAGGTTTCTTGGTGATATATGCCACTCTAAGAAAGCAACACAGTGCAACACGCAGCTGGAAATGCGGAAAACTCGAAAGCAAAGGGACTTAAGTATAATCGAGAAAGAGCTGTCACAGACGATAAATGTACTTAAGGTTATTCGTTTTAAAATTTCAAAGCCCGATTAAATGGCGGATCTATCTGTGCATGGTTCTTCAAGTGTATTAATACAAGCCCAAAAATCTGTGCAATTAACTCAGAAGAGACATTGATACCGGTAAACAGTAACTTAACGAATTCAATCTTATTTTTCGCGAGTTGTGGGACGATTGCATGGGGAGGTAATTATATAATGTTGAAAACACCACGCACCACAAGGGCGATGTTTATTCTAAACAGATATTGAATCTGCGATCGAAAATAAACAGGACGTAGCACTACCAGTTACACATAATTGACGGGTCCTTTGCACGCTCTAATCGAACAAGGTCATTTCCTATCTGAGAAGGTGCAAAAGTCGGAACGCTATTATTTCTTACATGTCACGCGCTAATAGTATAGTAATTAACTGGGTTTAGTGTCAACGATTTATCAACAGGTATATTTTAAGAAATCGGCTATGCAATCACTATATGTGTATTCTCTTAGGATTTCCCTAAATATCAATATGATTGGGGGTTTCAGACCTTATCTTGTTCGGTTGCCGGAATTGTTCCAGTTATAACAGGTAACGTGGATTCGCCAAATGAATACTATGCTTAATTAAACTCCTAAACGAAAGCGTAAACAACGGGATTTGAGAGTGGATTCGCTATCACTGAGCAAGATCGGCTTTGCATTATTAATTATTCGTTTTAAGTAATATGCCCAAGCTTGGCTAGCTATGAGGATGAACTAACTCTTCCGGTATGTTCTATGCACTTACTGTGTTATGCAAAAGAAAGTGCCGCGGGTATCGAGTGTCTAGTGCCACAGAAAAGGTGAGACGAGGCAAGACTTTTAAAGTACACGAGGATCGATCGGAGCCCCAACATTCAATATATCCTGTTTACTACCAGAAATTAAATAAAATCACGTTCTAACAACTGCCTGGGAAACCATAACAGTTTGTCAGAACAAAGTTGTTCCGAAAACAAAACAGAAATGCATTCTGTAGTTATACTTAACAGCGGCTTCTCTTTGATTGTGAATTTTAATCTTTTAAACGGAAAATTGCTTTCATCTGAAATTTCAAGCCCACTTATTAAAGGGAGAACTGAAAATTATAGATCAAAAGCCGACACGTCGTCATTTCCGTGTGAGGTCAAACTGGGTCATTCCGGATGCGTTTGCTCGGGTGCGAATTCCATTTCACGATGAAGACTTTGGCAGGAAACGGTCGGACTGATCCTTGTTGGATCAAAAGTTCGTGTAATCTCTCGCTATACTTCATAAAACTGGATGTGAATATACAAATACGCCAGTACATTGTTATAGCATGCTGGAATTATGTGCTACAATTTAAATTATTCTGCCATAAAACCTTGCATCTGTTTATCTAGAACACTGTTAGTCTGTTTGATAAGCATTCCCTCTCCTGAGACCGAAATATTACAATCAAGTACATCGCATTAACGTCGGATTAGGCACACTTCCCTAATGGAACTTCGGTCGCTGTTATGACGCCACAACTCTGACATTGACATTTATTATGTTTAAAATCTAAACTTTCTATACGTTCCAAAATCAATTGCGCTTTCTTTTCCCCTTCATCGATGCAGGATCCGAAATCGATGGGGTTTAGGCTGGCTGAGATTTGCATTAATATTCCACAAATCATAAGATACTCAGTAAAATCCTCTTCTTTGTTGAAGAAGTGTCAAAAGTGCAATTTAAAATTATATCGGCACTCGGTTTACCACGTTACACAACAGCACACACCCCAACAAAGTTTATGCACGATCAAAGACGGAACCGTATACTGTTCGGAGCAGTGACACGCTTTTACATTGGGGTAATTCAACTCTTTCGTTCGTCCGAAACAGCTATTACATGCTATTATAGTGAACTAACTACTCCGTCGAGGTAGCCAATTTAAAACTCGGAGAGTTGCCGTAAGGGTGCTTCGACATCCGTTAAGATAATTTGACTGCTACTTATGTGTTCCAAAGCGACAGAGCCCACTGTCCCGATTCAAACACATTTAAACGAAATCTTGTTTTCCACTTCGAGGGGTTCAAGTAGGCCAAAACTACACTCGAGATAACTTTCGCAAAGAAACCAACAGCGCAAACGAAGCCTAAGTAGAGTGATTTCGGATACTAATAAAAGGAATATTTTTCGAGCAATCACGGCAGGAACTTTAACTTTTAAGCATGATTTAATTCAATATAATGAGACTTACCCTTTCAGATTTTTCGTTCCTCAAAAATGTCCAACTGAAAATGCCTTTTGTCGTTGCAGTATGTCCAATTGATTTTAATAAGGTTTGCTTTATTAAATTAAGCAATCGTCTAAAAGGAAATAAAAATTGCGCGACCGCTGTATTATTCAATTGCCAATTATGTGCTCTGGTGCAAATAGCTCACTACACAGTGTACAGTCATAAAAAAACTTTAGCTAAAGCATATCTATTATTTAAACGGTAATACAGTACAGCTCGACCAATTAGGGGATTTGTAGTTTACTGCGGCCTACTAAGCAGATAACGCGACCCGAGAATATAGGTTAGCAACAGCCAGTTAGACGTAAAATGGCGCTGACCACCGAATCTTCACTCACAAGCCGTCGGTGTGGGCGTAGTGACTCTAAACTGCTCCAGTAACGAGTTAATTGCACGATGCGGTGTAATTAGGGCGCCTGACGATCGCCGTTGACATGCGACACTTCAACCCTGTATTTTCGACTGCGTAAATATTGCATCAAACCAACCACTTCCTCGACAGCGAACTTGGCGGGCGCTACGCCTTCTTACAAGCTTTTATTTTCGGCGCTGGCAATATGTTATCTACTCTGTCATCCGTTTTGAGCTCATGAATCATTAAGCTATAGCGTTCTCGCTCTGATATAAAATCCGGATGGCAGCCGCGCCTGGGAGCGATTCGAATTTCCACGGTTCGATGACGTCACGACCCAAACAGGCAACACCGCCTAACACCTGCCGTCCGCAGAGCAGAACTGCACACAAACACCACACTTCATCCTTCCTACTCCGCAGTAAGGCTCAATATCCCACCGACATTTAATTCTGAACAAACTTAAATTAAGTCCGCAATATTATTTCGATTAATTGCTCTCCGTATAATCGCATTATATCCGACTTATTTGCAATGCCAACCGGCTCGGAAGACTTCTCTCCAGCATGCAAATAATCCGGAAATACGGAGCGGGCTCCCTCGCGACCCAGCTTTACAATATTGATAAGCGGTAAGCTTAAGATCCCTGGAGACCGGTGAACTTGCAGCCCACCCGGCTTATACATATTAATTACTCGCGTCTCGTATTTTAATAGTCTGTGGGTTTACGACCGGTCGAGTTGTTTGTACAAGTAGATTTGGATAGATCCCGTAGACAAGCATGCAGTTCAAACAGTTGGGTACACACAGACCACTTAGTAATCAAGCATTATTTCTTAATCTACTCTGAAATCTATACCAACTGAGCATTTAAACTTATTTGTTTGAAATGTAGTTTACATGTTTTCGGTCGCTCCTGTAATAACCTAGAATTTTATACTTTCCTTACTTAGAATTTATATTCTTGGCTTATACACTTTCTGAATATGCAGGCGCGAAATTCGCATTCTTAATCCAATAAGCAACGACATATTTTCGCATAACTTGTCGAAGGAACACCGACGGATTCGCACCGTACAACAAGCGCGACCTGTACTGAAATAGCTCGGTCGCTCTCTCTCCTACATGACTGAAAACCCGACTTTTTCTTTCTCCCGAACAAAACTAGCTGATAACCTTCGCGTGCACAACTCCCCAGCGCTTCTAATTGGACATATTCCTTTCGCCTCGGCCATATTCTCTTACATTGAAACTAAACTCACCGATGCTATGCTTTCAAGGTGCGCCTGTTTACGGCACATATCACACGTTTTAAACATTTCAGATGATACCCTGCAATTTGCAATCTCTTTAATCTCTCGACCGAGTTTAATGTTACCGGGTTGCGTTAATAATGAATTCGATTTGCGCGATACGAGCTTTTATAAGTGGCAAGTTAAAGTAGACAAATTACAACCTCCCTCATATTATGTGAAAATGTAAAACAGTTTGACAACATGCTAACTTCTGTCGCTTCCGAATGGAAGAGATTGTCTCGCGCTCTTCTTTTGTGACAAAACAATGGTCCGATGTTCTAAAACAAGTAAGAGCGGCAAAGTCTGTTTGTTTCTTTCAAGCTGTATCCGAATGATAAACAAGACCCTCAAAGACGGGCTAATTAAGATCGAGCCGCGATTTTTCCCAAACAAAACTTAAAAAATAACATTCGTAGCTTTGGGTCGTAACTCACTGAATATTATTTTTCATCATTAATCGACAAACGTTTGGCACATTTCTCAGTTGCAAATTCTTATTCTAATTTGCACTTCTTTAAAGTAAGACGTATACAATTTGAAATATTAATTTGATACTGATACGGATTGATAGTGCGAGGCCGGCCAGTTCTAAATACGACAAGAAGCAGTGATGCCAATATATAAAAGCTGAAACGATTAATCACGGTAATTATTAAATTGACACCGTGAACCAATCGTTTATAAGAAGATAATCGTCGAAATGGACTAACATGGCGCTACGCCAATTTAAGTTTAATTTCACGCCAGTTTCCTCTCAATTCGGTATGGAAGTTAAGTAGGCCACGTTATATAACAGTGGCTCGGATACAGAGTTTCGAAGTTTACGGACGACCAGTCCAACGGCATCAAGTTTCTTAAAGAGGCCATGATTACTGTTATGTGATATCGCACTTCCTTTTTTTGCAATTATGACGTCACACTGCAGGTGAAGTACGATCTCGCGTTGCGTTTTGACAGAATTAGTAAATCACATTTAGAGCTTAAAAAGTGACGAACTGCGGCCATAAATTGTCATCGACTTGCGTGGACTTAATGTAAATCCACTTGGTTCACTTGGGACATTGAACTGTGTACCGATTCCATTATTAGTTTGGATTTTTTTCTCGTGTATAAAACTGATATGCGATATAACTTTATTCAAAACAAAAATAAATTTAGGAGAACCATTTTTCAACAAAATAAGCCTGTTTGTTAAAACAACGCACTCCATAAAAACGTGATATGGATTTCCACAACGTGCCGACAATAAAACGGCACTTAGCGCTAAATACCCGACGCTTGAGATATGATCGGACTAAGTACACTCGCCACCCAGTCGGTTTAAAACGGTTAACCCACCGTGGCGACGTTTGAAAACATTGGGCATTTTGAAAGGTTAGTAAACCCATGCGCACTGCCGATCAAGTGAAATCGGGCTTGACCACAGCAGGCTTATCGGGCTGTGCTGTCCACAAAATAATGACCAATTTGGCGTCTAGTACTGCAGTACAGAGGGCCTACCGTCGCCGCTGTCACATTATAGAGGGATAGATTGTAAGAATCACCGACAAATACCTCGCCCGATCCTGTACAAATTCGGTGAACAAATACATTGCGATTTTCCCTGTAAATGGAATATTGGAAGTAAAGGATTGTTTCGCATGCACACTGGCAAGTGGTAATGCGGTGTAATGTTATACGAAATGGTGACAGATGGCCCGCCCTTTGTGTTGTTGGATTTCACCGCTAATGTTACGGATAAAAGGAGCACGAAATGTCTAATGCAAAGATTTGATCACACGTATCAGCGGATAATGAATGCTGGCAGCACGCGACAGCTTCTAAAACATGGACTGCGGCGGAAACATGAGCATTTGTTACGTCATTATGCATTAGTTGCGACCGCGGTTTGGACTTTGATTATTCGTCGCGGGGGGAAAGCATTGTCAGAGATCTAATTGAGCTCGTTTGATTCAAATTGTCTCTTAATCTTCCTGCGGTTGTGAACTTTGATTTCGGCACTACAATCCCATTGCCAAAACAAGTATTCTAATCATTAGATCTTAATAAGCCACTCATTAGGATTGTTTCCCCAAAAACAAAAACTTAAAAGCGGGATACAAAACAAGGTTTGTATAAGAAAACTTTCCGTTTGAAGATTTTAGTATTTACTTCAATTATAAAAGGAAGACAAAATGTCCCACAAAGTTCAAAAGAAGCAGTAATAAAAAACATGGTATTTTTGCTTAAATCCTTGGACGTATTAAAGGACAAAAACCTGAACATAACATGTATTTTTAAAGCTCAATGCGCTGGTTAAAAAGGACTGAAATCCCGAACGATTTAGAATTCAACGGCGCGGAAGTTTTTAAGTTTTAGGGCTTTATTTTATGAAGTTGCACCCGCTGTGTCAAGAACATGTCGAACACCTATAGTTCCCTTTGTGCGGCAATTGTTCAGCCCCCCTTTGGACGTTGCTAAGCCCGGGAGGTCGTTAGGCTACATTGGATTTAAAGTGCACGGAACGTTGTGGCGACGAAAATGCCCTGTACATGTGCTTCAATTTTGGTCCGTGTGAATCAGTATCGGTTATATATGTAGTATGCCACACAGTTCAGTGTAATATCCTTAACACAGCCGTTAATACTGCGTTTTATAGGTGGAAAACGATAGCCCTAAAACAATTGTAAATGCAAGTATTTTAGACCATCTCTTTCATCAGAACCGGGCGATTTGATAAATGGACAACTTACTAAACTCACTCGCCATTGTCCAATTTCGGCAGTGAATTATATTGATTTTTCACCAATTTCGCCAACTGTTTGATCGAAATTATAAATTATGGTGGACAGCTATGCTGTTTCGCCCGCTACCCTTAATTTTGTAACTTGGTCCAGCGACCCAATAGTAATGCTTACGTAGACAACGGCGGTGCCTAAACTGTCTTTGAGTCGACTAAAACCGTTCGATTCCAGTTTTTAAAATTAACAGTTTTATAGCGAATTAACAAAGTGTTGAACAGTATTTTAATGGCATTACCTGTTTTTACCCATCAAAAAGAATTAGGATCTTTAGATGTGGTGTACAATGCGCATAGTCATATACAGTTTTGTTAAGATTTTAAATCCCAAAAGGGACGCAAGCGATAGCTTGTCGAAACGGCGTTATAGCTCTGATACATTTGCGACGCCCATTAGAACGGATTACCTCCGTAAACAATTCTGCTTAAAAAGAGATTGGGGTGTTATCTTTTATTCAAACACATCATTTGTCTAGCATGCTGCAACAGCCGTATCTACCAACCGGTAATAATCCCTAAAATTACGTATTCAACGCCTTTAATCTGAAGATTGCATTTTCCTTTCACAATTGTAGGGATTAAGAAGTAATTATATTACATAGAAGGCGTTAAGTGTGTGTATAGTATAATAAGACGCAATATTATTCCACAAGTACGCCAGAATCGCAAAAACAAGCTTTTTCTCTGTTGACCCGGTGTTGTATATCACGCTGAAGGAACGGATTTCTAACGAAATAACAGTTTATTCAATGGAAGCCACAACGTTGTATACCGCCCTGCTGTGTTTATGCTCAACTGGGTGCAACGACACGCGACATATTGACAACAGTCTCGAGTAAACCGTGACGTGAATAGATCTTGTAAATCACATATTCTCAGCAGTGGAAGCTAATTTCCGCCTACGAGATGCTGTAGAGACAACGGGATCAAATGTTAAGCAAAGACAACCAAGTAAAAATAAAGGATTTTATCAATAGTGGACGCAAGTTTAAAGCACCGTATCAACACAAAATATAAAGCAGATGTGCCCGGACTGATATAAAAACGCTCAACTTCATTTCTTAGAGATGTAGTAGCTCTTGCGTGTAAATTGTTAATTTAATAACTGAAGCAGCAAAAAATGAAAAACAAAATGTTAATCTGTAGACTAGAACGACGGTCAATTCACTTTGTACCAACGACCCCAATAAAGTTGTTCTAAGATTGTTAGTTACCACAATGTAATCTTTATCGCATGTTCTATTTCGCGGGTTTAACATATTTCATGCAAGAGTTTTCGGTTACACATTAAGAATATCAGAATAAACGTGTAGTATGCCCTATATAGTCATTATGTACTTACACATATATAAGCTTCACATGCACGTTTGTACTATATATACTTGTTTACCAATTGACATTATAATAGGTAACCTTTATTGTAAAATGTTAAACAATTAACCAACCGAAATCATGTCTGTGTTAGCATGGAGGGTGCGTGCCGACAAAAAATCCGAAAACCAAACGTTTAGACTTCCTTTTCATGGCGCACGGCATACTTATTGGACTTTTAACTGACATTTTTAGGACAAACACATCCTGAAGGAGATACTGCTGTTTACATGAGGGATAATACGGGACAATAGTAGGATATGATAGCGGAATACAATCCAGGGAAACCGGAGATTACAGTGATGTTTCACTAAACGAAAGCGAAATATAAACAGAAGTCATAAATAGACATACATATTAATTAACTTACCTGACGGATTTTGGTTAAATATAAGCTGAAATAAAACGATCAACTTCAAATTACTCTCTTTTATTGGCATTTGCAACTCACAAAATGTTAAAAATTCACAATAGTTGGAAGGAAAATAATTTTACTAATTTGAGAGTGTTCGATTTTGTGGCTGGGGTGAGAAGAGAGTCAGACTGAAGCGACCTCTTTTAGATTCCACAAACTTAGAGAGAGTCTGAGCATTTTTAATTGATTATTTTATATGTAAATTGCTAAAAGTATAATGCATCTGCATCTACAGTTCAATTAATTATTGAAATACATTGAAATGTCATATTTGCCGACCAGCACAACATCAATGCAACACAGTTTAACGGTCATGTGGCCGAATGGTTAACGCGAGAGGTTCATAATATCGCTTAATATGTAAAACAAAACGGTTTTAATGGGGAGCCATAACATAGCCCATCATAAGTTCGAAACTAAACTCGGTGAAAAGTACAGGAACTATAAATATAAACCATAAACTTTTTATAAAAGGAACAGCATCTCGAGACCTATATTTACTATTTTTTATTCTTTTCAGTATATCTTTTGACTGCGCTTAATTTGTCGACGTCCAATAACACTGGCGACAAGGACAAGCGCCATAAGGATATAGAGCTGTGTTGTGCATATGCTGATAAACGTTAATCACTAATTCTTCACGGAAATTATTGGTAATAACACGATATACCCAACAATTTTAAAGACAAGACAAAATTTATTTTCTAAAGCAGTTGAATAGAATACATAAACAGTTGAATATCATGCATCATAATGTTGGGCGTAAATCACATGATTGTAAACTCGGACCCGCGCGTCTACTTTAATACAAGCGATGCCAAGATCCTTAGTTTTGCAAGAGTTCAATAATACAGAAAAACTCGCTTCATTTATTTAGGGAAACTCACTTTTTTTTAATCGAGCCAAATTTCGGTCCACTGATGGGCTCGTCACGAGGACCGTTTTTTTGTATAAGAGTCGGTATATGTATCGGTCGCGTTAATTAGGGAAACTCACTTATGTTAGCAAGTCACATTTGTTGTTTATACTCCTTCTCGTGGTGGCATTAATTGTTTGGGTTCAAGTCGTCAGTTACGAGGTTCTGAATCGTGCACGTGAAATTGGAAAACCACCCTGTCCTTTTTGTGTAAACCACACAACTGTATGACCAAAACCGTTAGTAACACTTTTGCAAAAATAAGCTGCATTTCAAATGACACAAGACTAGCTACATTGTAATATTTTAGCTTGTCCTATAAATCTTATGCAATAAAGAAAGTACGCAATGAAATACCGAAAACAGTTCTCTCTTGGAAAAAAATAAGCTACATGTGGAAGATAAAAAGGCCTATACTAACGTTAATGGGAAATGGAAGGAGTAAATCAAGCCACTGACTTCAAGCAACGACCGTTTAATGCCTAGTCAAATGACACAAGACCAGCTAAATTCTTCGAATTGCAATATTTCAGGTTTACATAAAAGTACA
The DNA here is from genome assembly GCA_000149265.1 of Ciona savignyi. Taxonomy (NCBI): domain Eukaryota; kingdom Metazoa; phylum Chordata; class Ascidiacea; order Phlebobranchia; family Cionidae; genus Ciona; species Ciona savignyi. The sequence goes on from CH002478.1 coordinate 51,715, forward strand.
CACATACATGTAGTTCAACTGGCACTTGTTATTTATTTAGATTGCACACTTTTTAGTCTTTAATTCACCTATTTCTTGATAATTACTCGAAAAAAAACTAAGTGCAGAGATCGTGTTTTATTTAGCTCTTTTGCATAACGACGAGGTGTTAAATCAGTGAGCGTGCATTTGTTGCCTAGGTCAACACAGACATTTGTCACCGACGTACAAGACAAAATTTAGCACCTTTGAAAAACAAATAACACCACAGCGTGGCACAGAACTCATTTTATATTAAACTGGTGACGGCCTACTAAGGCGCTTAAGCGATATTTTTAATGCGTTCCATTACCAGGCGTTCTAGCTCTCTATCATAACCGCGCGGCGACAATTCTGAGGAATAATAAACAGTGTCGGTTGCACCAACCATTTTTATAAATTATAATTATAAATTAATTCGCAGGTGGAAAATAAAAAGCGGAAATTGGGCTAGGAAAACAAGCGCTTGGTTATTTGTTGCAGCGGGCGTGATTGGAAAAATACAAATATCTTAACTGAGCACAATAATTTGTCGGAAAACTCATTTTGCACCGTTTAAAGGCAGTGGATTCCGCCGCCCCACATCTTGTTGTTGTGCAAGATAGATTTCAAAACGGAAACACTGATTTCGAGGTGCGGGAACACTGCAGCTACGTTCGGCCTTCGCACTTTGGTGTGGTGGTGATCGGCGATCTGTGCTCGTTGCTCGCGAGCGACGAGTGGCCCCGTTCGGACGTCTTCCTGCCGAAAGGACCGTTGCCGAAAGGACTGCTGGTGTCGTTGGACTGGGTGGGGGACTGTGTGAACACGGGGTTGAAAGGTGAGGCAGGTGAAGTGCTGGGTGACGCGAGTCGGTAGCTGAGCTCCTCGATTCGCTGCTGTTGGCTCCTCATCGAGTGTTGTTGATCCTCGCAACTCTGTCGAAGTTGATCGGACTCCGACTTCACCACCCTGGTGCGAGAAGAAAAAACGCAAATAATAGAAGTATTTTTTGATTTAAAAATATCGATATTGTTCTAATTGAATGTATTATGAGCTTCAAAATTGGCGATTAATAGTTTAGGGTATATTTTTTCTTCTTTATTACATTAAAATAGAATAGCACATTTATTTAAAAGAATGAGGTCGGATAAAACGGCAAAACTATAGTAGTTAAAACA